>CAUYPO010145466.1:0-70942 GCA_963574435.1 Cheirogaleus major
AAATATATAGAAAAAAATTAGCTGGGCATGGTGGCACGTGCATGTAGTCCCAGCTACTCGGGAGGCTGAGGCAGAAGGATTGCTTGAGCCCAGGAGTTTGAGGTTGCTGTGAGCTAGGCTGACACCATGGCACTCTAGCCCAGACAACACAGTGAGACTCTATCTCAAAAACAAAACAAAAAATATCTTATTGTACTGTATTCACTTATTTTCCAAGTGGTTGACCATGGGTAACTGAAACTGAGGAAAATGAAACCTCAGTAAGGGGGTACTACTCTAATAACATTGTCTTGAAGGCCTTTCGGTCCCCTCTTCTCCCTCCACCCACCCTAAAAAAAAAAAAATTGAACCCAGCTGGGACTGGACCCCAACCAGGGGCCCCCATCAGAATCTTGTCTATGCCACTATAATGAGCTGAAGCAATTGAGGAGTTAATGGCCAGGGTGTCTGGGGATGGGCAGGAGAAGGAAGGTAATTTTTCTGCTCTCTGCTCTGGGAGTTTCTTCCTCACAGCAATGGGCTGAGCACTGACCCAGGAGGGGCAAAGTGGCCAAAGTGAGGAGAGGTAAGAAGTGTCCCAACTGCTAATGAGATGCTGGAGAACAACTGTGTGGGAGTGGGTGGGTCCATGGATAGTGAGGCAGAGAACCCACCAGGGAGATGGGATTAGGAGCAGTCTTCACTTTATGCCTGGGCTTGAGGAGCCTCCCTCTCCGTGCCACCTACCTCAATCCCAGCAGCCTCCTTGAAGTAGACTGGAGCAGTGCAGGTAGGGCTGACTCGCTGGTGAGCTCGGTCAGCTCAGAATCCCAGGTTTAGGAGGGACGACCTTTTGCTGCAATACAGAAATGCCACCGTTGGTGCAGGTGGTGTCCCCTGACTCCCGAGGGGCACTTTGGATAGGCGGATATGTCCGGCATCCAGGCACAAGCAGCAAGCCCTATGCCACCGTCCCAGCAGCTAGCACAAGATGGTTTTGTAGCAACACCCCAGGACCCTAAGAGCAGCCAGGTAGCAGGAACGGAGGCAGGTACTGGTAGTTTTGTTGTCCTTGAGATTCGGAGCACTGCTGGGTGCCAAAGCCCTCTTGCACAGTCCTGCCGGACTGTCTTTTTTTAAAGACAGTCTGTCGTCCTGGCTACCAGACATTCCTCCTCCTCTTCTCTCTCCCACCCTCAGCCCGCTTACCCGGTTCAGCGTTCTCACTGTTCCGTGTCCTCACTAACGCAGTTTCATCCCCTACGCCAGTGCTCGCAAAGGGGCGGGGCCAGCGCCGAGATGTCTGGTCGGAGGAAGGAACACTCACGCCCCTCAGCTAGTCCCCCATCCATTGGCGGGCCGCGGGCCGCCTCCCAGCTGCTGTACCCACCCCCTGGAACCGAGGCAGACGGGGCGCCACGAGGGCTTTGAGCTGAGACTGGCTCTTTTTGCTATCAATCTCGATAGACAGCCCTTGCGTTGATTATAGCCCAGGTGCTCAAGGAATGGGATGCCCACTGATGTTCGGAACTCGGGCAGTGGAAGGTGAGGACTCCAAAACTTGCGCTGAGAGGGGGAAGACTTTGAGACGCCCCCGCCTCGCCCCTACAGCCGGCGGGCAGGACGCTGAGAGGGAGGAGGTGCGTTCCCTGGCGGAGGCCTAGGGATACAGCCGAGTTTCTCCTGGCGGAGGTGAGCTCCGCTTCTACCGTTTTTGACCAGTGTCTGTGTCGCAACTACAATAACCCTGTTTATCTTTTAGGGAAAGCAAGGTCAATCGCTCAGTTCTCACAACCAGGAATGAGAGCAGAAATAAAGCCTAAAATAGTGGTTCCAAGAATTCGAGATTCCTTGAATTAGTCGAATCTCTCCCCAAATTATGGAACCAACAATGTATAGCATCTTTTACTTTGCGTAGTCATTAAAAACAGTCGCCGTTTACCAAGAGCAATGATAGTTTAACACCCCAAAGTATGAAGGTTATAATCTCTTATCTCCAAGAAAGGAACACCAGTAGAATAAATTTTCTATTACCTTTTCGTCATTTGGCGCAGGACTAAAAATTTATCAAACCTAGGGTCTGATCGTGGGCAAACGTGTCCATACACTGCCCTCTAGAGACCGGAGGGTTGAGCTACATTTCTTTTTTTTTGAGACAGAGTCTCACTCTGTTGCTGGGGCTAGAGTGTCGTGGCGTCAGCCTAGCTCACAGCAACCTCAAACTCCTTGGCTCCAGCAATCCTCCTGCCTCAGCCTCTCGAGTAGCTGGGACTATAGGCACGCACCACCATGCCCGGCTAATTTTTTCCATATATTTTTAGTTGGCCAATTAATTTCTTTCTATTTTTAGTAGAGACGGTCTCGCTCTTGCTCATTCTGGTTTCGAACTCCTGACCTTGAGCAATCCACCCACCTCAGTCTCCCAGAGTGCTAGGATTACAGGCGTGAGCCACCGCGCCTGGCCTCTTTTTCTTTTTCTTTTTCTTTTTTTTTTTTTAAGACAGTGTCTGACAGCCGGGCGTGGTGGCTCACGCCTGTAATCCTAGCACTCTGGGAGGCCGAGGTGGGCAGATCGTTTGAGCTCAGGAGTTTGAAACCAGCCTGAGCAAGAGCGAGACCCCATCTCTACTAAAATATAGAAAGAAATTAATTGGCCACCTAAAATATAGAAAAAATTAGCCGGGCATGGTGGCGCATGCCTGTAGTCCCAGCTACTCGGGAGGCTGAGGCAGAAGGATCGCCTGAGTCCAGGAGTTTGAGGTTGCTGTGAGCTAGGCTGACGCCACGACACTCTAGCCGGGGCAACAGAGTGAGACTCTGTCTCAAAAAAAAAAAAAAAAGAAAGAAAGAAAACCCAGTAGGCCCCCGAAACCCAGGGCACCGTTTGTAGGACTGGAGGCCTGGGCTTCGCTCCCTACCCAGAAAGTGTGCAATGCTGGGTCCCTGGGTGGCTCATGTGGCTTCCCTGGTCACTCTGTCTCTTCTCCGGAAGGAAGAACCATGCCTACCGGGCAGGGATGCGTGAGAATTCAGCATTAACACAAAAAAATAAGAACAGCAACTATTTAGGAAGCACTTACCCTGCAGTAGGCCTGTGTCACGTATTCTACGTGCCATTATCTCATTTAATCCTCCCAACAACCTCCTGAGCTAGGGGGTATTATTAGTAACCCTATCTTATAAGCGAGAAAACCGAGAGGTAAAGCATCACATGCAGCGAGTGGCAGAGCCGGAGAGGGTGATCTCGGGGCTGGGCCCACAACCAGTCCACCACCCTGTCTGTGATGTGGGAAGGGCCCGAGGTGCTGCACTCACCCCTCGGTCCAGGAAACAAGTATTACCTTTCAACTCCATCAGTAATGACAGCAATAATAATCACGGTGGCTAATGTCCATTAAGTGTGTTGTACGGCTGAGCGCTGTTCCAAGCACTGCAGTGCACTGACCACTCAGTCCTCGCACCGCTATGGGCAGCCTCTACGAACAGCCCCTTTTACAGAGGAGCAAACTGAGGCCCGGGGAAGTGAAGTAACTCGCCTAAAAAGGCACATTAGGAAGTGGTGAGACTGCAGCTGAAACGCGGGCTTTCTGACGCCGAGACCCCACGCCACGCCAGGCACAAACACCAGCAGGTGTTTGATCTACGAGAGCTGGTCTGATTAGGGACAGGCCTGCAATCCCCCAATTTTCCAACTTTTCACCCTGAAGTGTGAGGCCCAAGGGCCCCCAGCCACACCCCATTGTTCTCCTGAGGGAGTGGTGGCTTCTGCTGGAATCCCAACCCCAGAAAGTGCCATGCAAGGGTGTTTGACCTTAGTGTCCCTCAAGACTGACTACCACGGTGGACATTCGTCCCACCCTTACTACCCAGAATTGTCTACAGACGGGTCCCGCAGGGGAATATGGCTCCTTGCTGTCACATCACAAATATCTGAGAACAAACTTAACAGCCAGCGCACAGAGCCGGGTGGGGAAGCGAGAACTGAGATGCTGTCTGCCTGGAGGAGTTAGCAGTCTCGGGGCAGCCGGACCTCTCCCCACAGACCCTGACAGGCCCAGCACAGCCATGCTGTATGGCCTGGGGCCAGCAGCTGAAACTCAGCTTCCACATCTATAAAATGGGCACAATGACAGAAGTACTCTGTAGTGACAAAGACCTCCAGAGAGCTCATGGACCAAGAGCTGAGAACGATGCCCAAAAACACAGCTCTGTCTGCAAATGTGGTTGCTACCATCATCTTCATCAGGATTGTCAGTATTTCAGATCCCACGGCCAGAGGTGCCCAAGAAGTCTACAACAGGGGCGGCAAGCACCAGTGCCTACCGAAGCAAGTAGGTGAATGAGTGAAGCCGGCCAGGTGTAGCACAGAAGGGAGGGTGGGGACTGTGGCAAACTGGAGAGTGGACACTCATCTAAAGCAGTAGTCTCTGCTCCAGTCCAATCAAATGTCACCAGTCGGATCTCCCAGCTTTCCTAGAGAAACCGGAAATTGAGATTCTTGCGACTGCTGCCCAGCTTATTTTAAAATCCTGTGCTAGTTAATCCTAAAATGTATATGGAAACGCAAAGAAACTAGAAAAGCCAAAATGATTTTTAAAAAGAAGAACAATATTGGAGGATTCACATTACCCAATTTTAAGAATTCCTATAAAGTGACAATAATTACGGCCATAGGGATAAGGCCAGACACACTGATCAACGAAACACAAACAAGAGCCCAGAAATAGACCAACACAAATAAGGCCGTTTTATTTATTTATTTTTTTGGAGACAGCGTCTCGCTCTGTCACCCAGGCTGGAGTGCAATGCCGTGGTCATAGCTCATTGTAACCTCAAAGTCCTGGGCTCAAGCGATCTTCCTACCTCAGCCTCCCAAGTAGCTGGGACTACAGCCACGTGCCACCACGCTCAGCTCATTTTTAAATTTTTTGTAGAGACAAGGTGTTTGCCCCATCTCTACAAAAAATTGCTTGCTATGTTGCCCAGGCTGCCATTTGATTTACAACAAAGGTGCAAAGGTAATCCAATAGAGAAAGGATAGTCTTTTTAATAAACAGATTGTGGTATCTCCACACAATGGAATACTACTCGGCAATGAAAAGGAACAGACTATTTGATACACACAACACCACAGATGAATCTCAAAGGCTTTATGTCGAGTGAAAGAAGCCAATCTCAAAAGGTTGTATACTATATGATTCCATATATATGGAATGTTTATGTTCTAAAAAAGGCAAAACTATAGGGACAGAAAAGAGATTAGTGGTTGTCAGGGGTAATGAACAGTGTGACTACAAAGTGGCAGCATGAGAGAGTTTTTAGGGATGATAGAGCCCTTCTATAGCCAGATTATGGTGGTAAGCACATAATTCTACATGTGTTAAACCTCATAACACTCTGAACCACCCTCCTCAAAAAAGTCATTTTTACTCTATATAAAACCTAAAAATTAAATTAAGTCTTTTAAAAATCTCCCACTGGGGGTCGATATGGACACTGGGGTTTTTGTAAATACATATACAGAGAGAAAGATACAGAGATAAATACAGATGTGCGTACACATATGAATTAGTGTATATGTGTGTATTTCTGGACACAGTGGCATCCAGGTCCCAGATCTAGGTTTCTATTAATAGAATAATAGAATTATAAATTAATTAAAAATCAATTCTACATTCTAATTCTATAAATCAACAGAATAATAAATATCATCCTCCAATAAAAAAGAACTAGGGCCCCTTGGAGAACTGGTTGATTCCAGGGCTGGGGCAGGGAAAATACAAAATGAGCCTGGAATATCTTGTGGTGTCAGCAAGTACAGAAACGCTCAAAAGAAAGAGAAAGAAGAAGAAAGAAAAGGATGCACACATGTCAAGAGGGCACAGAAGGAACTCCTAATGGCCAGAGTTGGGACGGCTTGAACAAAATGACAGTACTGGTTTGTGACGATATAAGTAACTGAATGAGTAAGTAAGTAAATGGGGGAGAGTTCTTTCTTACAGAAGTTCAGTTAATGAAAGTAGAAGGAATGAAGGAAATAGCACACCACAGTAAGGACTGCCACGGGCAAGACCCACCGATGGATGCTGAAATTAGTGGGCAAAGGTTCCGGGGTGAGGAACCTGCGGCCTTGGGGCCACATGTGGCCTTCTGGATCCTTGAGTGCGGCCTTTTGACTGAATCTAAATTTTATAGAACAAATCCTTTTAATAAAAGATTCAAATGTCATTTCCATAGTCTCAAAGAATCTCTCCCATAACAGGTAGTAATTACAAAGGAAAAAAACATAGTAACTTGACCATGGAGAATCGTGGCTTTCACCGTCTTAGCCAAGTGTCAGTGTTGCCCCTGGTACGCATCGACATCATGTGTCCCGGCGAGATGCTCTAGAACCACGGCACATCGCTCCTGGAGCGTCCCCCCTCATCGGGCGTAACCTCCAGCCCAAAGTGGGGGACAGTCTGCAAAACCCTAACCAGGACTCCACAACAGCATCGAGGTCATGAAAGACAAGGGCGGACTCGGGGATGCTCACATGAGAGGAGACGCAGAAACCACGACATCCAAGTGCAACACGGTGCCCTGGGCTGGATCCCGGAAAGAAAAAAGACGTTCGCGACAAAACTAGTGAAACCCTACTAAATTCTGTACTTTAGTTAACAGTACTGTGTCGAAATCAATTTCTTTCTACTACAAAGAAGTACTTTGACTGTTGTGCTAGAGTAATATAAAATGCTAACATAAGGGGAAGCTGGGTGAAGGATGTACAGGAACTCGGCACTATATATATGTGCAACTTTTCTGTAAGTCTAAAATTATCTCAAAATAAGAAGTTTTTAAAAACCCTGTGCTGACCAAGCCAAATCACCTACTGGACAGACAATGCATGTCTACACACCAAATACGGCCCATGGGCCACACGTCTGCGCCTCTGGCCTACAGCTGACACCCCACTCCTCCCCCAAGGAGACCCAGGAAAGAACTCTCTGAACTTGACACAGACAAGAGTCCCCCGGTCAGGCACCCCCTAGCCCCACCCACCCAATCTGCTTTTTATGGCCACATCTAAGAGTCTGCAGCTAAAAGAGCACAAAACCTGGGGTCAAACCCAGGCCCTGCCACAAACTCACTGCGGAGTCCAGGGTGAGGGACTCCTCCCTTCTCTTCTGAAAATGGGGCAGGGGTCCACCTCCAGGGCTTGCCATGAAGCTCAGATGAGAGTGCCTTGCTATGGATTTGCTACAAACTTGCTAGGAAAGCGGCAATGAACTGATGTTGGGTGCTGCTGTTTTTTTCATGACAGCGACATACCCAGGGACTGGATGAGGACAGAAACATTTTCTTCTAAGATTTCTGAGTGGGGTAAAGGAAATTCAGGTGGAACACAGACGCACCCAGCTTCGTCTACAGAACTTGGTGTGAGCGTCAGAACTCTGCGAGGCCAGGGGGCAGGGCAGGGAACTGATCTCCTGCAGGCGGGTGAAGGCTTCCCCCCTAGGAACTACGGACATCCTCATGCACAGGCACGAGCATGTGTTACAGGACATTAACTGCAAGACTGTTTGAACAATTCCAGATTATGGTCCTTCTAAGCCGCGGAAAACTAGGCAGCTATGAAAAGCAATGAGAACACTTTTTACATACTGACAGAGAACACGCTTCAAGACACACTGATGAGGAGAAAAAAGCAGGAGGACCTCACGACTCAGAGTCTCCACCTGCCTAACACCTGCGCACCAAGAGACATGTTCAGCAAGGTTCTTAGCAACACTGCTCAAAAGAGCCCTGCAGTCAGCGGCCTCCAAGCTGGGCCCCAGTGAACCCCGCTCCTGGCATTCACAACGCCTGGTACCTGTGTAGTGTCCTCCACATTGGATCTGGGCTGACCTGCGTGGCCAAGAGAACATAACGAGCAGGACAGGTGGCGTGGCACTTCCAGGGCTGGGCTGTAAGAGAGCACTCTGTTGGGTCACTCGTTCTGGGGGAAACCACCTGCCATGTCTCCCGGTGGAGAGGCCCACGTGGAGGAACTGCAGCCTCCAGCCGAAAGCCATCTTGAAGTGGACCCTTCAGCCCCAGTTGAGCTTCCAGATAAATGCAGTCCCGGCTGACAGCTTCTCTGCAACCTCATGGACCTCGTGAGAGACCCTAAGCCAGGGTTGCCCTGCTAAGCCGCTCTAAAATTCCTGACCCACAGAAACCATGGGAGATAAATGAACGTTTACTGATTCAAGCCGTTAAGGTTTAGGGTAACAAACACTGCCACGTGTGACTGGAGGGCCCTCATGAGGTTGCAGTCCGTCGGGACAGCAGTCATCTGGAGCCAGGGGGACCCACTGATGTGGCTCTGGGAAGTCTCAGTTCCTCTCTGGCTGCCGGCTGGAGACTTTGGTCCCTCCCCACACGGACCTCCCCACAGAGCCACCTGAGCGCCCCACGACATGGCAGCTGGCTTCCCAGGGTGAGGGTCCAAGAGGGGGAGAGAGCGCCCACCACAGTGCCTTTTGTGCCCTGGATTCTAAGTCATTTCCCCCTCCTCCTCCTCCTCCTTCACCTCCTCTTCTCCCTCCTCCCCCTCCTCCTCCTCCTCAAGTTAGCTAGGAGCAAGTCATCATACAGCTCCCCCACCTATAGCCAGAGGGTCCGCCCCTGTGACATCTCATCGAGGTGTATACTTAAAATGGGTATGTTTCATTATATATAAATCATCTCTCAATGAAGTTTATTTCTTAAAAAGTGCTGATATGCCTGTCAGCCTGTTCCCTGCCTGGGGTCTCCTCTAGCAAGCCAGCAGGAGGGTGGCAGGCAGCAGGCAGGTGCCTGTCCCCATCCCTGTGATGGGTGAGGGCCGACGCCAGGCCGGAGAGGGCACTACTAAGACTCACTTGCCATCACCACACAGGACGCTGAGTGCCACCTGAGGCCCGCCGCTGTGCGCTCTGCCCAAGAACCTGGCTTCGGGGAGACTCCCCCTGCAGTGGGGCTCAGGCTGGGCTCCAGAGATGTGCCCACCCGGCGCCCCTCAAACCCGTCTGGGGGCTGGCACCAGGGCAGAACAGCCAGCCGGCGCCGCGCTCAGGCCTCGCTGCTGACGTTCGGACTCCGTCCCTCACCACAGACACGTCCTCCGGGGGCACCTTCTCCCACCCTGAGGAAATGACCCTCGGGCCTGGGCAGCCACGACTTACCCCGACTGGCTGGGCTCTTTGGCTTTCAGGCTCCAGTCTCCAAGGTTTTGCCAGCGGACCCTCCTCTCTCCCTCATTAGGCCTGTGCTCCTCGGAGTGTTTTGATCCAATTACACACATAGACCCCAAATCCGCTCCACGGGTATTTATCACCCTCTACCCCGACACACACACGCACACACGCGCACACACACACGCACACACGCACACGCGCGCGCGCGCACACACACACACACACACACACACACACACACGGGCCAGGCAGCGGCGGTGCAGGGAGCAGGACCACACAGAGCTCACTGCTAGTGAAGGGGACAGACGGATCTCAAACCAGCAGACCGACCTACACTGACGGGAGAGGGTGCGAGGGAGCAGGGGGCTGGGGACGGTGGCCAGGGAGGCCTCAGGGAAGGGGCCGTGGGGAGAGAGAGGCCTGAGGGGCGGCTGACGTAGCTGCAGCAGGAAGGGAATGGGGCTGCCTGAGGTGCTCGAGGGCTGCAAGGGGCCCAGGTGGCTCGAGCCAGAGAAGGGGCAGGTGGGGGAGACGAGGCCGGACCCTGGCATCTAGGCCTACACACGACTCCCTGGGAAGGGGCCTGGCGCCATGGTGGAAGAGAGAAGGGAAGTGGCTGGAGCCTTTAGGAGGACAAATGAGCAACGACTACCAAAGTCCGAAATCCACGTGCCCTGAACAGAAGCAAACCAACCCCCTCTGGGCCACCCTACAGAGACCCCAGCACCTGGGGCCCAAGATGTGACCAGCAAGGAGAAGCTGGGAGAGAAGGGAGAAGAGGGGAGAGAAGGGAGAAGAGGGGAGAAGGGGGAGGGGAAGGGGGAGGGGAAGAAAGAGGAAAGGGAGTGGGGGAGGGGAGAGAAAGAGGAGGAGTGGGGAGGGCAAGAGGTGGCAGGTCGTGACCCCTGACCCTCCCAGCCCTCCTCTCCCCATGACATACTCCAAGAACCTCTCAGAAGCCCCCTGAGCCCAGGGCACTGATGGCCGTATGGAGACTCTGGGCCTCACTGGTGGCCAGAGACGTCCAGCGCAGGCTGCCATGAAGCCGGCTGGAAGACCAACACCCTCCTCCCGACACCCCCTTCCTCACTATGGGGATGAGGGACGGCTGCCCACCACCCCTCAGCCTGGCCCTCCCTGAAGAGGGCTCGGAGGATTCTTTCTTTAAGCCCTGGAAACAGACCCCGACACTGTGTCTGCTCCCCAGACCCCAGGTCTACGTGTCACATGAATATATCAGTCTCAGAATCATGTAAAAGCTGGTTCTCTTTGTCCAGCAATTTCTATTCAAAGGCATCAAAAAGGTCCTTTATTACAAAAGAGAAGAAAGAAAAGAAAAGAAACTGATTCCAAAACATCACCTGTTACAAGTGTTTGAAGGAGCAACGAGAACATGTTGACAGCAAATAGCCCCCAGCCAACCGGGGTCCACAGGAGAATTTTTCAAAGACTTTAGCGCTTTCTAGCTCATTTCCTCTTTCTGCTGCTCACCACATTATGGATTTATGTAAAGGGGAAAACAAAAACCCTCTTGCAAAAAAAGACCCCAAAAAAACCCATTTTACAAGGACTTTTACAAGCAGATCTGGAGGATAGGAGGACGACTAAGGAAATCCCTAAAGAAGTCTGGTTGCAAAATGTTTTTAAAAGAAAAATAAAACCTTTTAACATAGAAACACCCAATGATACATTTTGAAAGTCTAATTTTGAAAAATGATCAAAACGTTTTTTTCCTAAACATCCCAAATTACAAGTGGCCACCAGATGCTGGGGTAAGGAAATAACGGCTGTGGTTGGTTTTATTTTCTTTGTTTTTAAGAAACCTAAAAATTAGGGAAGTCACAAATACCCCGGCAAAGAATAAAATCGGAAAACTGCCGATGTGGTGACTAAACTTAACTTGCAGAGTGCAAGGGGCTTGGAGATAAACGCGCCCAGAAACCAAACATCCAACACTGAGTGCAAACCCAACCGAACTTGTAACTCCCTTGATGTGTATAAAAGGCCCGTGGGAAGTTGTCCATATGCCAAGACGTTTCACTGTTAAGAAGGCATCCAGCACCCAGGGACAGGAGGGCAGTGTCCTGGAGCCTTTTGCAGGATGGAGGCGGATGTTTGGAAACATGATGTAACCTGGGTGAAGTGAATTCATCCACGGATGAGTCATGAAAGCAGCCCTCAAATGTCCTTCAGAAATCTCAGTTGCAGAACACAGAGCTTGGACCCAAAGGCCCACTCACCACCCTCAAACAGGAAGCTCCCCTCTTTCAAATGAGCTCTGGCCCCGGCTATGGTGTCAGGCATCTTCCCTTTTGCCACCAGCTTCTTGTCCCCCTTATTGCAGTAAAGAACCCTAATGCTGCTTGAGGGATATTGTTCATCCCCCACCTGAGCCAGACAGGGCATAGAATGGAGCCAATCAGGCCCTTAGATCAAACTGTACCTGAAGCTATACTTGTACCTCCACGAGCTATTACATGTCTTCTCTTGTTTAAGTCAGTTTGGTTTGGGTTTTCAGTCACTGCCATGGCTTGACTGTGTCCCCAAAACTTCGTATGTTGGAAACGTAATCCCCAATGTGGCAGTACTGAGAGCTGGGACCTTTGAAAGGTGATTGGATCATGAGGGTTCTGCCCCCATGGATGGATGGGCTAGCGGACTCGTGGGTTAATATGGGAAGGGCACTGGTGGCTTTATAAGAAGAGGAAGAGAGACCTGAGCTAGCATGTTAGCATGTTCAACCCCCTCGCCGTGTGACATCCTGCGCTGCCTCGGGAGTACCCACCAGCAAGCAGGCTCTCACCAGATGTGGCCCCTCGACCTGGGACTTAGCCTCCATGACTGTAAGAAATAAATTTCTTTTCTTTATAAATTTCTCAGTTTCAGGTACTGTGTTATAAGCAATAGAAACCAGACTAAGACAGTCACTTACAACCCTGACTTTAGCTGGGAACTTAGAAGCCCAGCTATGCCTGCCCCTTTCAAAGAGCCACCAGTTCAGAATGGGGCAAGTTCTTTCAACGCTGCGGATAAGAGTAAACTACAGGCACCCAGCTTCGCCCCTCCTCATGGTGTGATCTAGCGTCTGCGTCCTCCACGTCTCCGTCCGTTTCATCGCTGGGACAACCTGCCAAGCCCCAGGCCCTGACTCTCCCCCTGACCACGGAGCTTTCCTGGATGATGATGATGATATCAACAGTCAGGGCTCCCTGAGAGTTCAGGGTGGCCCGCAGGCTCGCTCTAAGCACTTTCATATAGTAGCTCATCCAATACCCACAGCACCCTTAGCGGTGGGGTCATTATTATCCTCATGTCACAGATGAGGAAACCAAGCTACGGGGTGGGCTGCCTGCCCAGGGTCCCACAGCAACCTGAAATGAGCATGTTTACACTGACGTGACTCACTATGGCTATCATGTCAAATCAACGAAGTCATGAACAGTTCTGCCTAAGATGAGACCAAAGCTTTAAGAAGGGGAGGAGGTTCAGATTCAGTAAAAATACTATATAAATAATATTGCAGCTGGTATTCAAATAGGACAACAATCCTAAGACTGATACTGGAACGAGTATATTTCAGGAAACACTAATTGGATGGATGGATCCCTAAGAGGGAAGGAGAGGAGGAATGAAGTGAAGAAGGGGAGGAAAGGAGAAGAAAAATGGGCCTAGCACATAGTAGATGCTCAGCAAATATGCTGAATGAGCCCTTAGCAAAGGATGCAGCACAGAGCCGTGGTTAAGAGTGTGGACCTTGGAACCAGACTGCCGGTTCATACCCTGGCTCAGCCTTTCCTCACTGAGGGACCCTGAGCATGAGCAAAAACCTCTCTGTGCCTCAGTCCCCTTGACTGTAAAATGGGACAAGAATACCTCCACCAAGGCTGTCAAAAGAAATAAGGTAGTTAATGCATGCAGAATGCTCAGCACACAGCTTGATGCGTCCTAAGTGCTCGATAAATGTCAGCTAACAGTGTGATGAATAAATTGTTAAATCCATCCTAGGCCAGACTCAGTCTAACCACCTCTCTCAGAGACAATCTCAAGTCCCACTGGCATCCCCAGAAAGTCCTGCAGCAATGGAAGAGAGAAAAGAGGGGAACAAAAAAGTCCACTCCCCCCAGGCTCAAAGGAAAAAGGAGGGTGGTGGGCTACAAGGTAATTTACGAAGTTCAACAGGGAAGAAAGGAACTTCAACATGGGGGGAGGGGGAGAAGATAAATACGGTGGTCCAGGCTGCTTCTCCAGATAGCTAAATTCTGTTGTGCTAATTTTGCATGCTTCAGCTTTTCTTAGACTCCGAGGAGCGCCTGCCTAAATTAGTGCCTGCAATATGCTGGAGAGAAGAAAGGGAAGGTGAGGGAGGCAGAGAAAAAGGCTCAGGGGCCTCCTGGGTGTTCCATCCAACCCAGCACCGAACGCTGAGACGTCGAATGTCAGATCCAGCACCTTTCCCCAGAGCCCGGCCCTCAGTGCACTTGACGTTTTCCCTGCCACATCCCCACATCCGCACCCCGGCACCAAGCACCCCGCTTCTCCACTCACCCACTACCTCTGCCCACCCCCCATCTGCTCCCACCTTCCCCAAACAACTGACACAGACGTCACTGGCTGCTCAGGTGGCTGCAGTCACTGCCCGAAAACCCCAAGGTGTATTTATTTATTTCTGGGACTCTGTGAGAGCAAGCGTGTGCGTGTGTGTGCGTGTGTGTGCGTGTGTGTGTGCGTGTGTGTGTGTGTGGGAGTGTGTGCGCATGTGCACAAATCATGCATATGCTCTATTTATGCAGGGTGATAATGCATGCAGAAAATAGCACCCCTGCTAGCGGGCTTGGAACTGTGCAGACTCACACACACGCACACACACGCACATTAATATCGCTCCCTGCAGTGCACACAGAGAGATAAAGCACACAAATAATTAGTCACCTTCGCACTGTTTCTGCCAGATGGCAGAGCCTTGGCAAGTACCACGTGTCTGCACGTCTGAGTGTTTGCATGTCACAACAGCAATAACTGACGTTACTGAGCTCTTACCATGTGCCAGACGCTGTCCTAAGTGCCACATCAATCCCAGAGGGAGGTGTTATTATTACCCACTTGACAGATGGGGAAACTGAGACACAAAGGTCAAATCACTTGCCCCAAGGTCATGCTGTTGTCAAGGAGTAAAGGCAAGGGCTGAAGAGAAAGCACCAACATAGGCAAGCCATGATTTTATGACCTGGGGGGCATAGGGAGGGAGCCCAAAATGACACCCCAGGAGCCCTCGACAAGCCCGCCATTCCAGTGAGAGGTCAGATTTGAGCACAACTGAAAGAGATATGAGCCAGAAACCCTCCAGGGCAGATGGGGAGCCAAGGTTCGGAAACGTACGGAACAGAAGTCAGTGCCCAGTGAAGCCCCACCACCACCACGTCACTGCGGGGGCAGAGTGTGCAAAGTGGCAACCCACGGGTTTGGCCTACGGATGTGTTTGGTTTGGCCCGAGAAGTGTTTGTTAAAAATGTGACTGAGTTGCCAACTTTTAAAAATCGAGTGATTTCATATCAAAAACTCCTCATTTCCGACTGCTGGAGAAAATGTCTTTAAAAAGTCAGTGGATCTGGCAATACCAGGCTCGTGTTCCTGCGCAGGCACCTCGGCTCTGGGCTTGAGGAGCAGCTGCCCGTTTCCAGGGCACAAGGGTCTGTGGTTCTCCAGAAGGCCCAGGCGGGAGTCGGGGCGCAGGCTCTAGAGCCACACTGCCAGGGCTCGCCCAGGTGTGAGCTCTGCCGTGCCTTGCTGTGTGATCTTGGGCAAATTACTGACTGCTGCGGTTTCCTCACCTGCAAAACAGCCACCCCACAGGACTAGCACCTGGCCCCCAGTGAGCACTCAATAAATGCTAAGTAACACTGCTGTCCCCCCAATATCCAAGGCCAAAGGCTCAAGGCATCGTTTTGTAAAAATAAGAGCACATGTCTAGCACCTGCTCTGCGCCAGGCTCTGACAGTTGTATGAACTCATTTCACCTTCCCAAGAACCCATGAGCCCATCCTAGGTATATGCCCAAGAGAAATGAAAACATATGTTCATATAAAAAATTATACGTGAGAGGCCAGGCGCAGTGGTTCATGCCTATAGTCCCAGCACTTTGGGGGGCGCCAAGGTGGGAGGATCGCAAGGTCAGGAGTTCAAGACCAGCCTGAGCAACACAGCGAGACCCTGTCTCTAAAAAAAAATAAAAAATAAAAATTAGCAGGTGTGGTGGCACACACCTGTAGTCCCAGCTACTCAGGAGGCTGCAGCAGGAAGATCACTTCAGGTTGCAGTGAGCTGTGATTGTGCCACCGCACTCCAGCCTGAGTGACACAGCCAGACCCTGTCTCAAAATATATATATATATGTAAAAAAATAAATAAAACATATATTTTTTTTAATTTTTTAGAAATCTGTCCACAAGTGTCCATAGCACCATCATTCGTGCCACCTGAACAGTGGAAACGCAAATATCCATCAATGGATGAATAAATGAAATGTGGTATATTCATATAAAGAAATATGATTCAGCCATAAAAAGGAATTAAATTCTGACACATGCTACAACATGGATGAACCTTGAAAACATCAGGCTAAGTGGAAGAAGCCAGACACAAAAGGACAAGTATCATATGATTCCATTTATATGAAACATCCAAATCCACAGAGAGAGAGCAGATTAGTGGTCGCAGGGGCAGGGGAGGGAGAAATGGGGAGTGACTGCTAATGGGTTCGGGGTTTATTTTGGGGGTGATTAAAGTATTCTAGAATTAGAAGGTAGTGACAGTTGTGCAGCCCTGTGAATATACCAAAAGCCACTGGAGTGGACACTTTATCTGGATAAATTTTATGGTATGTAAATTATACCTCAATTAAAAAATTAAGAAGAAGAACAGAAACATCTATGAGACAGGTGTTATTATCCTCATTTTACAGATGAGAAAACCAAGGCACAGAGAGCTTACAGGTGCAAAAATATTCCTGTCTAGCCAAGTTGATGTTGAAAGTAGAGAGACAAAAGACAGGTAGCGACAGTTACGTGATTTTTCTTACACCTGGCTGCTTTACCTGGCAGAGCCATGGGCATGTGGGTTTGCAACCCTTGCCCAGGAAAATCACTCCCTCTCTGCGAGCCCCGTCCAAAGGCCAGATTAGGATGACTCTTCATCTAGGATCCCTCGAAGGTCCCCAAGGACCCTGCAAGTCTAGAGCTCTGTATGGCAGCATTACTTATTCATACCTACGAAGACAGCTGTGGCCATTAATAAGTGATTTTAATGTCCCACAGTGGGAACTGGCCCACTCCTGGGGATGGGAAGAAAACATTCTGGGTTTTCTAAGTCGAAGCCCTTCACGTGGCTGGCTCAGATGTCAGGGCAAGGGCCTCACGGCCTCCCTCCTCCCAAGAGGGCCTGGCCACGAGGACTGTCCACCTGGGCAGGAAGACCTCTTACTTGCAGGGGGAAGATGACCTCACTGGCCTAGAGGATCCCCTCGCCCACCAGGAGGAGCCCCCATGGGACAAGAGGACCCCCTCTCTCACAGAGTGGGAGGCCCCAACATGAACACCATCCACTGGGAGCAGCAGGATCTCACAGAGCTGCTGGGGGCCGCAAAGGAGCCCCTCTGAAGCGTGGCCCTGTCTGAGCACGGAAAGGACCTCAAGGGTGCCCTGCAGTCAGAGGCCCAAAGCAGCCCACTGTCGGATGCAGGGACTGATCTGGGGGTGAAGTATCAGAAGCCAGACCATGAGAGAGAGAGACAGAGGGAGAGGGAGGCACACAGAGCGACAGACAGAGACAGAGAGACAGAAAGAGGGACAGACACAGAGCCCCAAGGGCTGGAGGCAGGGCCGGGGAGAGAAAGCAAATGCAGAGAATGAAAATAAGAGTGCTCCAAAGCCAGAAGGAAAAAGGCCAGGAGGCAGAGAAGTGACCCAGCAGGGGCCTCCGCTTGGGGGCCTTCCCACACCACAGGGCGGCACTGCCCAGAAGCCCCCATCAGTGGGCGGTGGGGCAGCTTCCTCAGCCAGGCCAGAGCCTCCCGGGACAGCCTCAGCGGAGGAGGAAGCCGCTGGTCAGGCTGGGGGCTGGGCCTGGAAGTGCCAAGCATCCAGCCAGGTTGCCATGGCCACGGAGACAAAGAGAGGGGCTGATGAGAGGCCCAGGGACAGGGTCCCCAAGAGGGGCCCCAGCTGCTGACAGTCCCGGGGAAGCCCAGCCTCTGCCAAGGTCCTGCTTCACCAGGGCTCCAGGCTGGGGCCAACCAGCAGCTCCAAGGGAGGGCTGCAGGCCCGGGCCTACCCAGCTGCCTGGGCAAGAGGCGGGCAGGACAATCACTGCCCAGAAGAGTCAGCCAAGAGGATGCCCCATGAGCATCTGCACCCTGCTGGCCACACTAAGCTAGCTAACCCTCCTGAGCCTCAGTTTCTTCTTCCATTAAGTGGGGAGCGGATCCCTCAGTTTGTCCCAGCTCCCAAGGGCTTGTACCAAGAGCACCCAATGTCAGAGCAACAGGCTAATGACAAGAGCTCACATTTACTGGGGACTCACTACGGGCCAGGGTCTGCTCTATGCACACTCCCCATCTTAACACAGCGTTCCTCCAACTATTTGTAGGGAAGAACTTTTTTTTCTTTAATTTCCAACCCATTCGAGACTAATGCTTTTATAAAATGCAATAAAAATGAATTACTAAAAACAAAAAATAGTAAAAAGGCTACAGGTCTAATTTTGTTAAATATTGGATTCAACAAGCATAAAACTGCTCTGCCCAAGTGCTATAAAAGTGTAAAACTACACTCTCCGTTACTGTCTGTACCTTATTGCAAACTACACTCTGAGTCCCACTGCCGGGGCCCAGGTGACCCTTGGGACCACCCAGGAAGTAGGTACAAGAGCAGGCCTGAGGGCGGGGCTGCGGGGGGGGCAGTCCTAGCAGTGCAGATGCCAGTACAGCTCTCCCACTGCAGGCAAGCGCTGAACGGCTCCGCGCTTCGCTCTCCCACCCTGCAACGCGAGAACAGTATTAATACATCTCACGGGGTTTTCTTTGGAGATTCTATGAGTTAATCGTGAGAAACTCTTTAGTACAGTACCTGCCAGCCAAGCTAAGCAGCGAACCTTGAAATCCCTACAGGCAGCTACTACCGTAAAATATCATCACATGTCAGGTGGCACTGTGATTGCGATTCTCTTAGGTCCTTACCCTCACCAACTATGGCCTGACGTGTCATGCATGTATTTGATGACTGCCTTACTGTCTGTCCCTCCATAAGAATGTTAGATCTATGAGGACAGAGGCTCGGGTCTGTTCTGTCACCCACTGAACACTCAGCTCGGCCTAGAACTGTGCCTGGCAATTGATGGGTACCCAACAAATGGGAAGAAGTGTGACCTGGAATCCTGGTTCTGCTACATATTTACTGTGTGACCTCAAGCAAATAACTCAACCTCCCTGAGCCTCCATTTCCTTATCTGTGGAATGGGAACACAGTAATGATGACCTTGCTCTGCCCATGTGCAGAGAGGCTCAGAGAAGGATGCTCCCTGCAGCACTGCACAGTGTAGACCAGTGATCTGCAACCAAGGGCAATTTTGCCCCCCAGGGGACATGTGGCATTGTCTGGAGACACTTTTGATTGTCACAACTGAGCAGTGGGGTGGTGCTGGCTAGTGCATAGCACCAGGGATGCTGCTAACACCCTACAATGCACAGGACAGGCCCTAGAGTGAAGTTACCCAGCCCCAAATGACACCAGTGCTGAGGCTGAGAAATCCTGACATAGGAGAAAAAGAAAAGGACAGGCACCAAGATGCCCATCAGGAAGGGAATAGATGTATAAACTCTAATATAATCATCTGGGAAACAGCACGCAGAAGTTAGAAAGAATGGGCTGAAACTACGTAAAACAACATAAAAAGATCACCCAGACATATACATCCTGTGAACAAAGCCAGCTGCAGAATGCTCGGTGATCACAGCGGTTTACCCTGAGAAATCTAGAATTCAAACCCGGGAACTTGGGTCCAGAGCCTACAGATTTAATTACCTGCTCCACAGCCTTGGCTCAATGTCTGTCACTAAAACAAATGCACACACTCAAAAGTGTGTCATGTCATTGCTTCAGGTTCATATTTATGTATGTCAGTGGCACGAACACACAGAGAAAGATCTGGAAGGCTGTAGAACAGACTGCTAATAAAAGTAACTAGGGCTGAGGGCAACCAGGAACATGAAGGGTAGGGTTACCATGTGCAGTGCTTTAATTTTCTACAAGATGAATGCATTCATATCTGTTGTATAATTGAAAATTAATGAAAAATTACAGATGCATACACCCTTTAACCCAGAAACTCCATTCCTAGAAAGAAATGAACCTACAGGTACAAAGTGGCCAGTGTCTGTCCCACCGTCATTTATGATGGCAAAAGATGGACACAACCTCAGTGTCCATCAGTAGGGGACTGGATTTTAAACAACACAATACATCCATCCAATGGAATTCTATGCAGCTGTTAGTTTTAAAATGAGGCAATTCTATGAACTATTATGAAACAACTTCCATGATATAGAGACAAAGCAAAGTACAGATATGTGTGTAGAGTGTGTCGCTACTTGTGTAACAAGACGGAGATGCCCAGAAGGGGCCCGTATGAAATCAGGGCCAGCAGCTGCCTCTGGGGAGGGAATTTGGAGGCAAGCATTTCATTCTACATTATCGTATGCATTTTAATTTGAACCACGGGAATGATTATACATTTATATACATATATACACGCAAAAAAATTTACAGTGTGTATATATATATATAAATATCTATCTATATACATTTATAGTATGCATATATATACACACACATATAGTTACATATATATGTAATATATGGTATATATAACATATAGTATTATATATACACATATATGGTTATATATACATGTATAGTTATAATATTTTTTAAGTTAATTTAAAAGACACAAAAGATCATATACTACATAATCCCATTCTACATAAAGTTCAAAAACAGGCAAAACTAATCTTTGATGATAGAAATCAGGACAGTGGTTACTTTTACGGATCCTGACTGGGAGGGGACACCCTCTGGGGTGTTGGCAGTATTTACCATCTGATCTGATAGTTACTGAGATATATCATATCATAAATTCCCCAAGTCATACCCTTAACGTTGTGCATTTCGCATACAAGATATAACTAAAAGAATTAAAATTTTAATGGGAAAAAAAAAGGATCACTCATGGTAGGGAGCATTTCTAGAGATTCCCTAAATTCTGTCATCCCCCCATTCCCAGAGGGAGCTCTTTGCTTGGGGCCCTGGGACAGGGCCAAGCCGGGTGGAGCCCCCCCAATTCTCCCCTAGAAAGAAGCCGAATGGGAATCAAACTAGCCTTTGTGGTTGGGTCCAGCAGAGCAGGACAAAGGGCCAAATGACGGCCCCCTGCTCCCCCCACCCCCCCAGGACACTGAAGCCCATTCATGTTGGAAGCTGGCCATTTCCCCAGGGCTCCAGCCGCCCTCCTCTCCAAGCCGGGAACAATATCCCCTTTTACCACCCTCTTGTCTCCCACTTCCGCATTTAATTGCAAGTTCATGGGTATTAAGTGGCCCATACAGCTGACCTAGCTCACTCTCCCCACCCCATCCCCCCAAAAAAGACACCCACAGGGCTGTCTCTGTTCGCAGCCCCTCTGTGCACCCCGCTCTTTCTCAATGATCTTCCCCAGAGAGGAGGACGACCCCTCCACCCCCTCCCCCTCGACACCCTCCTCAAACAACTCTGTTCTCACCCAGCAGGCTCAGCCTCGCAACCCAAGCTGCTCTTGGCCCCGGCACAGGGCCGCAGGCCTGCAATGGCAGCCTCTGTTCCGACTTTCCAGGCCGCCGGCACGCTGGCTGTGCCCCTCCCTGCCACCGCTGGATGCCTGAGGAAACTGAGGCCCGGGAGGGTTAACGGCAGGCCTGCTGTCCAGCCAGAGCCAGAGCTGAGATGCTCCAGATTCCTCGGCCGGGATTCCGTGACTTTCTCTAAGCTGCCCTCTTGCACCCCATTCAAGGGGATGGCCAAAGCCTTTGACCCTTAACCTCTTCTCTAGCTTTGCAAACCCAGGGACAACTCTGAGCTCATCCAGTGACCTTTAAGGGTAAGGAAAAGGTCACATAAGCCAATCTCTTGTCCTTCATATGAACTCACATGTGTCCTGGTGCATGGGGGTTTCTACCTCTGGATTGTCCCCAGGTCTGCTGCACCTATCCTGAAAGTCACCACCTCCTCCAGGAAGACTTCCAGGTATACCAGTCAAGGTCTAACTTGCCCTCCTGCATTGAAAAGCCTCATCACCCACCAACGCAAGTCCAACCCAGCTCCACCTCCATCCTGAATCTGTCTTCTCCCCATGCCACCTTCTGGTGCAGGCCGCTCCCATCCTGCGCTGGACGCTGAAGTCGCCACCTAAGCAGTCTTAGTGCTTTTCCAGCCCAGCCCCCACACTGCACCTGAGAGGACCCTTTTAAAGCATACATCAGACCACTCTTCTGCCCTGCCTGAGCCCCCCCCCCAGCAGCCTGCCACGCTCGGAGGGAGGCTCTGCAGGCCACCGTTACCTGCAAGGCCCCGCACGCTCCGTCCCGCTACCTCTGCACCGCACGGCCTTTCCTCCCTCCACGCCAGCCCCGGCCTCCCCGCTGCACCTAAACTCCACCGAGCTCCTGCCCACCTCCCAGCCTGCACACTCGAAAACTCGTGTGCCTGTCAGTCACCCGCGGGTCTTGCCAAAAGCAGATACTGATGCAGTGGGTGTGGGGTAGGCGGCCAAGCTCCCCTGTGATGTTGCCAGTCCCTGGAGCACACATGGAGGACAGTAGGGACCTAAAGGGCTTTGGCACATAGTAGGCACTCAGTGAAATTTACCTCCTGCAATTAGTATCATCTGACCAAATTGGATTGTAGGGAACTGCATGTCCGATCCTCCTATTGGGATTAAATTGGTATCTCTTCAGATCTGTGCGAGACCCTGGCTTTAATATGTAAACATAAATAAATAAAATTGTAATTAAATAGCAGCTACCATTGTTTGCGTGCCCACACATTTTCTCCCATTTAATTCTCAAACGCCCCTGCACCCTGGGTTGGAGCAGGAGCTTGCTGCACGGCGGCCCCTCACAACTAGCAAGTGAGATACCCCCCACAAGGACACACAGACAGGACTGAGAGAGGACGACATCCAAAATGTCCCTTTGCACCTGTGTCCACCTGTGAGCACGCTGTCTGCAGCCTCCTAAGAGTGAGGTGCGACTCCCACGAAGCCCGGAACCCTGCCGCGAGCAGCGGTGCCGCTGCCCTGGAGCCTGCGTGTGTTCAAAGCATTCGCGGGTTCAAAGTAAAATATCTCAAAAGCCACCATCTGGGGACCCAGTTTTGTCCTACATGCATTTGGTTAATAATACAGCCCAAGACTGGAGAGGCCCTGGCCTCCCTTGCACCCCAAGGGTGAAGCTGTTCCAGCCCCATTTTAGAGAGGAGGAAAATGGGGTGCGGAGAGGTCGTTCTGCCACCAGCGGGCTCCTGCTCACCCTCAAGATGGCCAGCGAGGGGCGGCTGGGAATGTCAGCCAATGTCAGCCGTGCTCTGGGGGTGTGAGAGGCTTATCAGTGGCCACCAGGGCCTCTCCCGGCTAGGCACCTCCACCCGCCAGATAGGATCTCACTCTAATCTGCCTCTGCGCAAGGGGCGGCAGACCCCTGCCATAAAGGGGGCCTGGGGTAGCTTTGATGTGGTAGAGGACGGAGCCAGCCTGACTCCCTCGAGGGCCAGCTGCGGGGGAGGGGTGGGCCCAAGGGGCCCCAGGCCTGGGCTTCAAGACTGTCTCAGCTGCCCTCTGGTCCTTTTGGGCCACTGGACAATTTGAATAAAACTAGTTCACCGAACTCTTTATACCTACTATCTCATTTAAAACTCACAACAACCTTTGAGGTAGATACTATCATCGCTTCCCATTTTACAGGTAGGGAAACTGAGGCACAGAGAGGCCAAGTAGCCTGCTCAAAGTCACGCAGGTGGGAAACAGCAGTGCTGGATCCAAATCCAGGCATAGCTGACACCACAACCTGAATTCATTTTATCAGTACGGTGACCAGCCGTCTGGGTTTATCTAGGCCTGAGGGGTTTCCTGGAACGTGGGACCACTCTCGCCAGTGAGAATGAAGACAATGGTAACGGCGACAGCGACAGCCCCTAACGGCCGCCGAGCGCTGTGCGTGCAGCTGCAAAGCTCTGCAGCACCTTTCCGCGAGTCCTCAGCACAGCCCTGGGAGGCAGGGGCTTTTGTCCCCCTCCCTCCCTCCCTCGTGGAAACTGAGGACCAGGGAGGCTGCAGACCTTCCCCGCGTCGTCAGCACCAGGTAAAGGGAGCGCAGCCTTCGAGGGGCAAAAGCAGACCGGCTCTCCACGCCCCGGGCTCTCGGGCAGGGCCGGCCGGGCCTGAGAACCGCGGCGTGCCTGGAACGTGGCCTTGATGAGGTCACTGTGTTTCGTGTACATGGCACACGTGGCCAAACCACTGTGGGTGCAAACAGTTACAGGATTTCTACTAATAAAAATATGTTAGCTTAAAGCATTGACTGCCACGCTAGAAAAAAAAATTTTCCCTGGGGCCACAGTGTTTTATTACGAAAACAGAATAAAAACTTCAAAAACAAAACGATCCTTTCTAATGTAATGAAAAATTTGTTATTTTTTACTGTTTTCTATGCATGAGTTACATGCAACTCACGTGGTGGTAGAATCAATTTTTACACTGTACGCCAATTGAGTTATATGCGACTCACGACATACTTACTCAATTTATTTCAGAAAATTGAGTCCTCACATGCTTCACGAGGCCCCAAGCTCAAAACCAGCGTCAGTCAAATACAAGTCACATGGCAGTTAATGTGTTAAAGTTCACCACCTACTACCTGAGTAACCTTTGGCGAGTTCCTGCATTTCTCTGGGCCTCGGTTCCCTCATCTGTAAAATGGGGATATTAAGAGTGCTCCCCTCATAGGATTACAGTGCGCACCCCACAGGGTCACACAACTAAAGGGCTGGGGACATGGACTAGCCTGTGTGAAGGACACACCACAGGAATGAGCCACTAGTAGAGGTGTCAGTGCCGGCGTTAGTGTGTGTCAGTATCCACTAGTAGAGGTGTCAGTGCCGGCGTTAGTGTGTGTCGGTATCGCAGGCAGCGTGGTCTCCTTACGGAAACCACGTAAGCTGGTGAGGAACAGGGAACATCCCCTCTTTCAACGGCTCTCGTGTCTTTATGGATAGATGACATGGAGCCTCATTCTGAAAGGCCGGCCAGGCCACGTGCCGCTGAGCTCTGAGAAGGTGAGACCCGGCCAGGCCTGTCTGACCCTGCACCTGCCCGTCCACCAGCAGCCATCTCGAAGCCCCGCTGTGCAGCGGCACCCGGGGGGCTCTTCAAACCACCCTTCGATGGCACCTGTTCTGGCCCAAGTGCCATCCTTTAGCAGGTGAGAGCCAAGGCCACAGTTTCGGCTCCGTGGAAACTGGCTTTTTGCTCAGAAACCAGCCGGGATCTGGCCATTCCTCTCTCCTCCCACGACCACGCCAGGCCAAGCCCCACTATCTTGCCTCTGCGCACTTGACTTTGCCCCCCGCCGTGGTTTGGACAGGGTTTGCCTGGCTCCACCAAAGTCACGCTGGAATCTGGTCTTCAGCGTGCTGACCTCCTGCACCACGTTATGATGCACACGGAAGCCCTGGCCAGAAGCCAGGGACTCGCCCCGGAACTTCCCAGCCTGCAGAACATTCTTCTTCATAAATTACCCAGTTTCAGGTATTATGTTATAAGCAAAAGAAAACGGACAAAGACACCACCGCCCCAAGCCCGGTCTACTTTCTTCACAGTAGCCAGAGGGGTTCATTTAAAACCCGAGTCATTCACTGTCACTCCTTGGCCTAACCCTCCCATGGCCTCCCCTTGCTCTTACAGTGAACGCCCAGCCCTCCACTGCGGCCTCCAAGGCCCTGCATGACGCAGCCCCCACATACTGCTCAGACCTCCTCTCCCACCATGCTCCCCTCGCTTGCCCCACCCCAGCCACACCAGCCTCCTTGCTCATCCTGAAACTGGCCAAGCTCGCCCCTGCCTCAGGGCCTTTGCACAGGCTGTTCTCGTGGCCTGGAACATAGTTCCTCCTGCCTTTCTTCCCATGGCTGGCTTCTCAGCAGCCGGGTCCCAGCTCAAAAGCCACCTCATTAGACAGGCCTTCCATGGTCACCAAATCCAAAACGGCCACCAACTCTCTCCAATTCATATCCCTGTGCTACTGTCTTCATAGCCTTGTCACTTGCAGAATTTTTCTTGTTAGTTACTTTCTCATCATCTACCTCCTTCCCACCCAAATGTCAGATCTATGACAGCAGAGATTTTGTCTGTTTCGATCACTACTGTTTCCCCAGTGCCTGGCACACAGTAGGACTTTAATCAGTATCTGCTGACAGTATGACGACCACAGAAAACAAGATTCCTGGAGCTTCAAACGTGCCTGGCAAGGTGTATGAACCACCCGTCCCCTCCGTGACAAGGGCTCCGAGAGAAGACAGGCAGTTCTGAGAGCCTGTGACGGGGGCCTTGACCCAGGCTGGGGGCGAGGAGGGGGCGAGCCATTCAGAGCGTGGTCCCCAGACCAGCAACACCGGCATCTTCTTCCCCGGGAGCCTGTTAGAAAGCAGCACCTCGGGTCCCGCCCCAGACCTGCTGATCCAGACCCTGCATTTAACTAGATCCCTGATGGCTCATATGCGCAGTGGAATCTGGGGTATCCTGGTTTAAAGCCCAGGATGAGAAGGCGACAGCAGGCATGGCTGGTTCAGGCTCGGGGTAGGCCCACGAGGCCAGAGAGAGCAGCGAGGCCCACCCAGGGACCCCGAGCATCCTTCCTCCCTTAGGCCCGAAATAGGATCCGAGATGCTCAGAGCCAGCATATGTGGGTGGGGGAGGGAGGGCGGGGACATGCGCCCGACAGATTTGCGTGGCAGACTCCCCGAGAGGCGCGCCATCTGGAGCCCCTTTGTGATGAAGAGAAGGGGAACGCAGCGAGAGCCTAGAGTATCTCTAAGGCGCAGTCGAGGGGCAAAGGAGGTGTGTGTAGGGAGAGGGAGGACCACCTGTCACCAAGAACCACGGAATCCCCACTCCACCTCCCCGCCGCCTGCAACACGCGGGGCCACACACCCCGAAAGTGGCTTCCAGAGCCCTCAGCTCCTGAAAGTCAAGCCCCGAGTCCCACTCTCGCTACATGTGGCTGTGAAGGAGCTGACACCTCGCCCTGTCCGCAGCGATGAATGCGGGACCCAGGCCTGGCCAGTCAGAGCTCTTGGCCCCCGGGATGAGTCATATCTGGTTCGTGGATGGGCAGGCGACCTGAGGGTCCGGATCCAGCTATGCCTGAAGACATTACTCCTGACTCAAGTGAGCCCCTAAAGCCTTGACTTGGGGTTTCTGTCATTTACAACCCAAACAGTCCTGAACGACAGATCTGTTAAAGCACTGACCACCCTGCAACGTCGGTACTTGTGCATCCATTTTCTCCCCTGGGCTGTGGCCCCTTGAGGACACACACCACCGTGTCCCTGCCTCGCGGAAGAAGGCCTAGGGTGGAATATAATCTCAGGAAATACGTGACAATGACGGGATGGCTCTTCCTTCCTTCACTCTACAAACATCTGCTGAGCACCCGCTGCGTGCCAGTCACTGTCCTGGGTACGGAGACACAGCGGGGAACGGCAGAGACAAAACCCCTGTCCTCCAGCACGAACGTAGCGAGGGGAGAGTAAACGCAAGCGCTCTGGAGAGGCAGGAGAGGGGCGCGGAGGAGCTGCGGGTTCGGACGGGAGGGCAGGGAAGGCCGTGCTGAGAAAGTGAGAGATCCGAGCAGAGACCTGAAGAGGTAATGAGTACATCCACACCTGGGGAATATTCCAGACCAAGAGGTCAGCAAGTGCAAAGGCCCTGGGGCAGGAGTGTGCTGGGCACGTCTGGCGCTGAAGTTAGAGCAGTAAACGTGGAGAACAGGAGACCTGACACTGCAGGGCCGTGGCATTCGCTCTGAGTGAGGCGGCGCGTGATCTGACTACACGACTACACTGGCTATCTGTGCGGACAGCCAGCTGTCAGTGGACAGGGGTGGAAGCAGGGGACCAGGGAGGCTGCTTGTCGAAGCTGGAGCCGAAAGGTTGGACGTGGGACGTCAGAGGAAGAGCAGCGTGGAGACGGCCCGAGGACGAGCCCGAGTGACTGAGAGCTGGCAGGAGGGGCGAGCTGGGGAAGACACTGGGCTTGTGACACCCGCTGGACACCCAGGTGGAGGCGTCCAGTCGTCATCTAGATACAGACACCGGGAGGGCGGAGCAGAGGTCAGGCGGGGAACATAAACTTGGGCATGCCAGCAACAGGGAGGCACCTGAGTGGGATGGGTTCAACCGCAGATGACAACGAAGCCGCGGAGGAAGAGAGGGAGAACCGGCCATGCCTCCTTGCCGCCCGGCACTCCATGCCCACCAGCCTCCCGACTGTGCGAGGGGAGGGGTGACAAACAGCGACAATGACATCAGCTCTTCCCGAACACCTCGCTGTGGACAAGGACGTTTCACATCCACCATCTCGCCTGCTCCGGAGAGGTAGCTGGGGCAGGAATGAGCACACCCACCCCACCCCATCACCCAGAGGGGAAACTGAGGCTCGGTCAGAGGACAGGCTGACGCACGGTGACCCGGGGCAGCCCAGGCTGCAGACGCGACGCACACCCTGCCAAGCGCAGCTCTGCACGAGCAGAACGAGAGAGACTCCTCCAGCCCACCTTCTGAGGCTGCCAAAGACCTGACACCCGGGGAGGGAGCCGAGAACGCGTCTTGGCCGAGGATCGCAGTGCCTGGCAGGCGACGAGCGCTGGCACCGAGCTGGGGAGCCAAGAGCACGGCCAGCACCACACGCAGGGCTGGGTCTTCAGAGCCTCCTCCGCTCGGGGCCTCCCCTCTTCCTGGGCAGACCCGGGCCAGAACTCCACCTCTCCCTCCGTGCTGCCCGCGGCCACCTGCTCTCAAGAGAAAGGCCACAGACGGGGCATCCTGCTCCCTCCTCAGCCACAGGGCACAGCTTTTAGGGACCGAGACCTGGGTTCAAATCCCAGCTCCATTAGGGCAATCTGCAACACCTCTCCAGGCCTCGAGTTCCTCATCTGTAAGATGGGCGGCAAATACAAACACACTTAAGTCATCACTGTCACCATAGCAGCTCACATTTGCTGAGCTCATACTGCGTGTTAGACACTGCTCTGGGCCAGGGTTTCCCACCCCCAGCACTACCGACACTTGGGGCCACACGGCTCTATGTTGTGGGGGGCTGCGCTAGGCACCCCAAGACGTTTAACAGCATCCCTTCCTCCCCAGCTGTGACAACCAGAAACGCCTCCAGACACTGCCATATGTCCCCAGTGGGGACTCAGACTGCCCTTGTTTAAGAACCACAGCTCCCCAGGCACCAAGCCCGAGTGTCCGCTCCATGAGGGCAGAGACCGTCGTCCACCTGTCAAATCTAGGGCCCAGCGCTGAAAAGAGGGGACCCGGTTTCAGCACGTGCTCAATCGCCTGGCGACCCTGGCTCCTAGAGGACCATGCTTATGAGACCCAACGTCACAGACAAGTCTGGAAGAGTGGGTGTTCTCTAAATGGCCATTTTTTCTGTTTGGTCTAAACTCTAGACTTGGCTCATCATCATTAATAAACATGAACATTAATTGAGCATGTATTATGTGCCAGGCACCACACTAAACATCTTCTGCACATCACGGATCATTTCAGATGTACAACCGCCCTAGCAACGAGGTCATCATTATTCCCACTTTATTGAGAACAAAACCAAAACTCAAAACTGTTAAGTGACTTGCCCAAGCTCACACAGCTGATAAGAAGAGGAGCCAGGACTGAAAGACAATATACCAGGACCTCTCAAACTTTGAGCATTCAGACAGGGAAGTTCCCTAACAAGGGAGTAGCAAGCATTTACTGAGCATGCACTGTGTGCCAGGCGCTTGGGATCCGGGATCCCAAGGTCAAGGTGGACCCCAAACAGGTCCAACATCAAACAGAATGTGATGAGGGTTCAGGGGTCATGTTGAGGGTTAGGGAGGCAGAGGAGGAGGGTCATAGATGTGAGGGTAAGCGGGCATGGTTTCTCAGAGGAGGCATTCTGAGAAAATAGATAGCTCAAAGGAATCCAATATCCATTCATTCATGGAATGGTCAGGGAAGGCTGCTCCAAGGAGGTGACATGTGAGCACAGTGTAGCTGAAGACAGGAGTGAGCCATACCGGTATCTAGGAAACGAGGGCTGGCAGGGGGAATAGCCAACTGTCCTTTTAAACATTATTGTTAGTCTATATTAATTTGAAAAATAATATGTTAATTATAACTAGTGTGGCAATGCAAAACAACATACAAAGAGTAAAGAACCTTTATCTACACATCTCCCCATTCTCAGCCTCAGACCACCAAAGCTAATGTCCAGGTGCACAGCCTGCGGTATCTCCCTCCACACTCACACATACCCACCAAGAGAGACTTTTTTATTGGTTTTCTCCCTACAAAATTGGGATCCCAAGCTACATTTGACTCAGCGACTTGGCCTTTCTTGCATAACAGGACAGCATGTACAGCCCTTCACATCCATAGGGAGAGACCAGGCTGATTCTTTTAAACAGCTTCCTGACACCTCAACACGTGGACGAACATCTTAGTTAGACTTTGCTAATGACCACTCACGTGGTTTCCAATTTCTTTTGCCATTATAAACAAAACTGGAATAAAGATCTTTGTAACTTACATCTTTACACACTTGTTTCTACAGGAGAGATTCCGAAAGGAACTGAATCAAGTATCACGGGCTTTTATTTTTAAAGACACCGCCACACTAGTTTCCGTTAACACCCCCCCAGCATCACACAGGACTGCCTGCTTCGCAGCAGCCACGCCAGCACTGGGTATTACAACTCTTGTGTTTGTGTGACAGTGGTAAGAATATGGAGGGTGACATTGGCTGATGTGGTTTCTCAGCAGAAATGTGTTCTCTTCCCACAAAACACCCATTCAAGAGCATTCTGGACCCACATGAGACTAGAGGGTTGTGGGGAAGCAGACAGTCCACGGAAGGGCCCTGGGCAGGACGGGGACACCCTCCTCCAAGCCCCTCCTCATCCTCGCAAGCTGACTCCTGAGCCTGCATCATCCTCATTTCTGAAATGGATTTCACACCCGGGCATAACAAAGATGCCTTTGTCACTAGGAAAGGGGGAGCGACTGTTGCCAGAACATTCTGGGTTCTGTTCATTCAGATCTCCGTGCAGGGGGAGCATGAGGACGGAGTAGAGGAAGAACAGGATGCTTGCCGCTCTGGGGCTGACCTCCGGGGCGGGCGCGTTGGGCGCAGCTGGAGCAGCCCCAAAGTCCACTCGCCGGCTCGTTCCGTGAAACTTTGCAGAGAGCTTACACTGCGCCATGCACTCGGGCAGCACGTCACATTTGTCACCTCGTGCAATGCATCCCCACAGCCCCATGAGAGGTAACATCAATAACACCATTTTGCAGATGAGAGAACAGAGGCTCAATGAAATGAAGCCAGAACCCAGGGTCACACAGCTTCAGAGTAACAGGAGCACAAAGGAGGTGCAATGAACAACCTCCTGACCCCCTGCAGGACACCCGGGCTCCAGCTGCCATCCTCCCTGACCTGGGCTGCTGTGGCAGCCTCCTCCCTCGGAGGCAGCATAGGAACACTTTTCCCACCAGCTTCCTGGGAGGCTACAGTGCTTGGAAAGTGCCCACTGAGCACAACACCGCACACGTGTGGGCACAGGTATTATCATTAGATTCATGGAAAAGGAAAGAATGGTCAGGAAAGGCCTCCTGAGGAGGCAGGACACGAAGGCTCTGAAGGTAAGATGTGGAACAGCCGAGAGATTCTGCAAGAGGCCAGGTGACAAGAGGGCTCCCTTGGAATCGCCTCCCCAGGGGCAGGAAAAGGCTTCCGATCTGGGACTGAAGTCCCCGCACAGGGGAGAAAAGACGCTCCTACCCAGCATCCCTCCCCCTCTTCTATCCCAACACCCAGGGGTGTCCCTTCCAGGAGCCGCCGCTCCCCACTGCCAGGTGGCACAGGCAGGCTCCTCACCCGGACCTGGCCTGGGTCTCAGCGGCTGGCTCCGGGATGGGCAGGATATTTCATCCAGCCCACTCGGATATAACTTAAACCCCCCTCGCTGGCCTCCAAGGAGTCTTAGCCACTGGACAAAAGGAGACCATTGTGGGGTAGGAGTCAGAAAACCTGGGTTCAAGTTCCATCTCAGCCACAAACTCACTTGGTAACCCTGGGCCAAGTCATTGAATAGCTCTGTGCTTCAGTTTCCCCTTCAAGAAAAATGAGCTGACTGGATGAGATGCTGTCTCGGTCTCCTCCAGCTCTGACAAGCTGATCCTAGCGTTCTAGTGCCAATCATTTATTTGAACTAACAGAGCCCAAAGAGTCCTAAACCAAGGTTTCTTCAGCCCTCAGTTACTAAATTGATAAAAGAACCGATGGACAGCACATGATCAAAGTTGCCCAGGGTTTGAAATTTTGAAAAACTGAAAACTACCTAAATACCCAATAGAAGAGGAACAGTTAAATAATAAATTTATTAGTATGACATTATTATATTATATATTAGTATAATGATTCTTATAATTATAGTTAATATATCGGGAGCACTTACCACGTGCAAGGCACTGTTCTGAGAGCGTTGCAGGTCCTAATTCAACTCACTCCCCTGTCAATCTAAGAGGTAGAAACTATTTTAGGAATGAGGAAACTGAGGCACACACGGGCAAAGCAACTTGCCCACCGATCACACAGCCAGTAAGCAGGCAGATTTGACAGGAGGGATCCAGAGCCCCCACGTTTCGCTACGAAGCCACGAAAGAGTTGCTGCTGTCGACTGCTTGGCAGCAACGCGAGGAAGGAGGGCACGTGAGGGGCAAGAGGAGCCAGATCTGACATCGTGCATGCCGCGTGATCACACCTCGGCCAAAACAAAACGCAAAGAATAAGAAGGAAATGTACCCAAAGGTGAAACCGCTGTTTGGAAAGGTGAGCTCTTTCTAGTCGTCTTTATTTTCCAAATGTTCTAAAATGAATGCAGTGGAGCCAACACGGCCGGTGCCCAGCGGGCAGCCCAGAAGCCAGCGTCGGGCCCAGCACCCTCCTCCTTTCCTGCACCCCGCGGGCCTGGATGTCTGCCTGCCCTGCCTCCTGCTGTACCCCAGCACCTACAACAGGGCCAGGCACACAGTAGGCGCTCAGTAAAATGTGTGGGAACAGGAAACAAGCCCAGGAGGTAGAGGCAGAGATTTCCCCATTTTACAGCTGAGGAAACTGAGGTCCAAGGTCACAGAGCTGGTTAGTGGCGGCGCTGGGACGAGCGTGAGCAGAACCACATCCTGATGGAGCATCTGTACCAAGGACAGTCAAAGTCACCAAGGAGACGTGTGGCTGAACACGATGCGTGATCCGGGACAGGGGGTGAGGATGGGGGCAGAGAAGGGTATAAAGGATATTTTGGGGGAAATGGGTGAAATCTGAACACAGACTGTGGATTGTATCATTTAGTGTCAATGTTAAATGCCCTGATTGTGTTCCACGTAGCGCGGTGACAGAAGAGACTTTCCGTGTCCGTAGGAGACGCATGCGGAGGGTTCAGGGGCATCACATCTGCAGTTACTCTCAAATGGTCAAAACAGTAATAACGTGCGACGTACGTGCACGAGGGGGAGAAGTGATGGGGGAGAAAAGAGAGCGGGAGAATGATAAATTCAAAAGTTACCAAAAAGTTAACTTTGAAAAAAATGTATTAAATTGCCCATAAATACAACATACTTGGTTTTATAATATGTGCCGCCAGGTGTATTCACGCAAAACATCACTTCGCCACACTGGGTTTCATACGAGGGAGGGCCAGAAGCTGAACAGACACAGGAGACGTGCTTTTGACACACACACCTCCGCGGCATTTACTACCTCAGTGACCAAGGGGAAATAAATCGTAAAACTGCCCAAGCCACGGCCGTGCGGGCCACCAGCTGGTGCCCGGGGCCACACAGAGCTTCCTGACACTGCAAATAAAACATTCCAATCCCTCTGCCCTCCCGGGGCGGCGAGGGCAGGAGGCCAAGGGCCCCGTCTGTGGCTACCCCACACACCAGGGTTCACTCTCCGGCAGAGCGGGCCCCACTCAATTCCTTTCATCACACATTCATGCCTTCCACAAATACTAACAGAGCACCCATTATGTGCTAGGTGTTGGGGATTTGTCAGCAAACACAGCAGACGAGGGCTATGACCTCATATGACTTACATTCTAATGGGAGAGACAGACGTTAAACAAGTAAACAGACGAGACAATTTCAGGCAGTGACAGGTACCAAGAAGAAAATAGGTGCAGTGGCATAGACAAAGGACTCAAATGCTCCCTCCCAAGAAGTGGTACTTGAGCTGGGAGCTGGAAGAGAGGGAGGGGCTCCTGCTGCAAATCAGGGTGCAAAGTGTTCCAGGCGGCAGGAAAAGCAAGGGAAAAGGCTCAGAGGCTGGAACCAGCTGAGCACAGCTCCAGGACAGAAAGAAAGCTGGTGGGGCTGGGACAGAATGAAGGAAGGAAGAAGATGTGGTCGGCATAGCAGCCAGATCACATAACGCCTCCTAAGCCACAACAGGGAGTTGGGATTCAATTAACTACCATGTTCTGCTCCTTCTACCTCCGGCAGAATGGGGATGGGGGAAGACAGGACCCCTTAGGACTATTTCTGTCCCATCAAACAAACCAGAAGGACATGGCACGATGTTGGATCTAAACCTTGTCAATAATTACATTAAATATATGTAAGCTAAATAGTCTAATTAAAAGGCAGTGACTATCCAACTACATGATGCCTATAAGAGATGCACTTGGAATATAAAGACACAAAGAGGCTAAAAGGAAAAAACTGGAAAACAGTAAGCATAAGAAAACTGGTGTGGCTGTAGTAATATCATACAAAACAGACTTCAAGAAAAAGAGCATTATCAGAGGTAAACAGAAGTATTTCATAGTGATAAAAGGGTCAATTCACTAAGAAGACACAATCATAAATGTGTATTACCAGCAACAGAACTTTAAAATATACAAAGTAGTAACTGACAGAACTCAAGAGAGAAATACACAAACCTGCAAAATCACAGTTGGAGACTTTCACAGCCTCTCTCAGCAACTGGTAGAACAAATGGACCAAACATCGGTAAGGGTATAGAAAACCTGAACACTACCAACTAACCTGGATCTAAAAATGACATTTGGGCTGAGCACAGTGGCTCATGCCTTTAACCCTAGCACTTTGGGAGGCCCAGGTGGGAGGAATGCTTGAGGCCAGGAGTTCAAGACCAGCCTGGACAGCATAGCAAGATCCCATCTTTACAAAACTAAATGAATAAATAAACAAACAAAATAAAATGGCAATTGTAGAACATTCCATACAACCGCAGAATACACTCTTTTCAAAGGTACATGGAATGGTCACTAAGGTAGACCTTATACTGTGTCATAAACCAAGTCTCGATCAATTCCAAAAGGCAAAAACCCACAGAACATATTCACTGAGTATAACAGTATCACATTAAAAATCACTAAACAATAAGTTATCTGGATAAGCCCCAATATTCAGAAATCAACACAACCAGACTGGTTCTCCCCATCCCACCCTCAGAGTAAAGAGCAGACAACATCTGGCATAAATGTCTCCTGAGAGGGGAACAGTCAAGTATCTGCCCCATGGCCAGGTCTCAGCCCAAGCCCTAGGTGGAGGGGACCAAGGTGGGGGGGGAGTAGGGGGCAGCTGCTCTGGGCTTATCCTCAACAATCCGCTCGGCAAATCGTCTCCAGAGACGCTTGGTGGGATGTGTACCATGAGAGAGACCACGTGCTGCCAGGGAAGTAATTGCACCCAGTTGCCCCACCTCACTCAAAACGAGCCAGAATGAGTCCGCCAGCCAGTTGGCTCACCTCACTCTGGGGCCGTTCTGAGCAGGGTCAGAGAGGAAGCAAATGAAACGCAAGTGGTCAAGAACATGCAATCCTGAGTTAGGTCACCATCAACCAGAATCTGAAGACGACCCCCCAGATTCCTACCCCCTTGGTACACAGCCTGTGGGTCCCATTCACACAGACAGGACTGTGAATGTGGATTCAGGTGTGCTTAGGTGAGGATATATAACCGTGACTAGGTTACAGCATGTAACAGAGATAAAAGGATTTTGCAGATATAATTAAGGTCCCAAATCACTTAACTCAGTGGATCTGACCTGCTCAGGTAAGGCTTTAAAAGAGGACTACTTTAAAACAGCCCCGGCCAATGCCTTCATAGCAGCCTAATGAGACCCTCAGCAGAAAACCCGGTGACACAGTGCCCATTCCGCTGGCCCACAGAAACTTTTAGGTAATAAATAAGTGCTGTTTGAAGCCACTGAATTTGTGGTAATTTGTTAAGCAACAACAGATAACTAATACACCAACTCTGTGTGATCTCAGGCAAGTGACCTCACCTCTCTGGGCCTCAGTTTCCTCATCTGCAAAACCGTGAGGCTGCAAGCGAGATAGTATGCATACCCAACAAGTGGTAAGCAGTTTATTCTGTGCCCCTTCAGCTTCCTGGAGGGATTTCACAGTGGGAGAATGGGAGGCGCTTTCATGTATTTTTGAGAAATTCGCCTTTTTTTCCCCCAGTCTTTGGGTGGATTCCCTGGAGAAAAGAGTGAGCAGCATCTTCTAGCTCCAAATTAGAATCATCCCGGAGACGCTCTGGCACCCACCTTCCTTGAGAATGCGGAGACCGTGTGCCCGGGGCAAGGGTCCACTTGGGAACAATGACCTCAGTTGCTTACTGGAATAAGCAAGTCCCAGGAAGGATCTGAGGCAATGTGCCCACGGTGAGATGCTTTATATAACTTTCCCTATGCAGGAAGTAGGAAAACACTAAGCTTCTAAAACATACTTTTAAGAAAGAACCACTACCAATTACTGGGGCCTGACCATGTGCCAGGCACTGAGCCAAGTGTCCCGACACATTTTACAGATGAGGAAACCAAGGCTCAGAGAGGGAAAGCTCCTTGCCCAGGGTCACAGAGCCACTGAGGGGCAGATATAAGATTCAGACCCAGACAATCTGGCCAGGACCCTGGGCACTTGAGCACAATGTCACACTGCAGAAAATTCTTCCCCTCAGGTGACACCCACCCACATATCTTAGGTTAGGTTAAAGGACACCAGACTATCACAGTCCCAGATCTGCAGGAAAGCCTACACAAAAACACTCAGCAGTTATGTAATTCAAAACAAGCATATCATGCAATAAAACATGCGCACGTACAGAGGAGCTTTTTTTTCATTCTACAAATATTTAATGAGCATCTACTATGTGCCAGGCTTTGTTCTGGGTGCTGGAGAGACAAAGTGAATAAAACAGACAAAAATCCCCATCCCGGTAGAGCTGACATTCCAGGGAGGGAGACAGACAATGAGCAATAAATAAGGAAAATGTCTGGTGCGTTAGCTAATGAAAACAAACGATGCCGGGAAAGAAGACAAGAAGTGGGGAAGCGGGGTGGTGGGGTGTCCGAGGAGACTTGGCAGAGAACATGACGTTTGAGCAAAGGCCTGAAGGAGGCGAAGGAGTGAGCCACAGGGGTGCCAGGGGAAGAGCATTCCAGACAGAGCGGGTGGGAGGGCCCTGGGGCGTGCGTGCTCGGTGCATTTGAGAAGGGCAAACGTGGGCAAGGGGTTGGAGCAACAGGAGGTTCTGCAGTTGGGTGATGGGGACGATGGCACCGTCCGTGAATGTGCACACCGCCGCCGCATCGTATACCTTGAAAGAGTGAGGTTTACGGTGTGTGAATATCTCCATGTAAAAACTGTGTGAGGAAACGGAGTAGTAAGAGAGGACATGGGACAGGCCACAGGGGCGGATCCTACGGGACATTCCAGCCATCCTAAGGACTTTGCTTTTACTCCAATCGAGATGTAACTGACCTAACTGATCCCTCCGGCTGCGCAGGGAGAAGGGAATGCATGCGGCAAGGCTGAGACCAGAGGAGCCGACTGCGACAGTCCTGGCCCTTCCCTGGCTGTGTGTCCCTGGGCAAGCCACTCGGCCTCTCCGCACCTGTTTTCCTCACCCAGGAAGGGGGCCTGACGAATATATCCCCGGAGGACAGAGATGACAGCTGAGCAGGGCGAAGTGTTGTGAGGATGTCTGTGAGTGGAGGGTGGAGTCGAAGGTCCTACCAAACAGTCTTCAAGCATGCAAATTGGTTTCCTGAACAGAAAACAGGGGTGCCTTCCTCCGCCTCAGGAAGCAGGGCCCCTCTCACATCAACAGCCCTCCCAGCCCGGAGGCAGCTGCCTTGACATCCTGCCCACACCCTGGCCACAGACAGGGGCCCGAACTCTCTGGGTCACAGGCCTCCTCCAGGGAGCCTGCTCCGGTTACCTGGTGAAACACAGTACCCACAGGGTCACCGAGACCCAGAGAGGGGACAGAACCATCCCCAGGTCACACAGCAACCCGGGAGCAGGCAAGGGATCTGCCTGGGGGGGAAGGTGTGGTCACTTCCCGCTGGATGGGTGTCCAGGCCAGAGGCAGGAGGTGGCTGCTGAGATTCTGGAAAGACCGCTGTGCAGTCCTGCTTTTTGGATCGTCAGTGGAACCATGCCACACCCCTACTGAAAACCCTGCAGGGGCTCCTCTTGCCACTAGGAACAAAACCCAAAGTGCTCACCACATACATAAGGCCTGTGCAGCCTGGCCTCTACCAACCACACCAATCTCATCCCCCCTGCTCTCCTCTGCAGCCACCCTGGCCTCTCACTGTTCCTCAAACAAGCCAAGCACGGCCCTGCCTCGGGGCCTTTGCACATGTTGCTCCCTCTGCCTGGAACACTCTGCTCTCAACTCTTTCCACAAGTGACTCCTTCTCCTCCTTCAGGACTCAGCTCAAATGTCACCTCCTCAGAGAGGCCTTCCTTGGCCATCTGGTCTAAAGTAAATGCCACCATCCCCATCACCAACATATTCTCATTTTATTTCCTTCTCTGTGCATCCACTCCCCAGCCGCATAGACTTGGACAAGTTACTCAACCTCTCTGGGCCTTAGCTTCCCTATCTGCAAAATAGGTAAAATGATGTATCGGTCTCAGAGGATTGTCACAAGGGCTCAAAAAGAGATAATCCACACAAAGCACTTAGCACCGTGCCTGGCACATGGTAGGGCCCCGGTGAATGTTATGGTTATGACGACTCTTGTCCTTTTCACGAGTGCTCTCTTTTTGTGTTGCCTGAAGATTCCCTGAGGACAGAGACCTGTCCATCTTGTTCCAGCCACATGACAGCACCTAGCACAGTGCCTGGCACGTAGTAGGTACTGACTGTCCACCTACTGAGTGAATAAGTGAATGAATGAATGAATGAATAAGAACACTGACTGCCCACAGCCTGCCCTGGCCCTGGTCTCGGTCCTCCAAGAGAAGCTCCTTACAGAAGCCGCTCCCCTCCCCAGCAAGGGGAAAAGTACAAGACCCCAGGTCCTGGTGGCCAATGGCTACTAGCCCCCACCAGTCTTCAGCGCCCCTGGTCCTGCCAGCCTGAATCAGCCTCTCCTCCCCTGGCCCGGAATCAATGGATCGTCTGTCAGTTCCACCCTGGGGAAGAAACCAGGCGGGTAAACACAGATTGAGTGTCCAACCACAAGACAAAGGAGGAGCAGACAGATTCCCTTCTGGTCCTCAAGGAGCCAAGAAAATAAAAATAAACTTAAAAATCTACACGGAGGATGGGCACGATGGCTCACACCTATAATCCCAGCACTTTGGGAGGCCGAGACAGGAGGATCGCTTGAAGTCCGGAGTTCCAGACCAGACTGGGGAATGTAGCGAGACGCCATCCCTACAAAAACATTTTAAAAATTAGCCAGACACAGTGGTTCATGCCCAGCTACTCAGGAGGCTGAGCAGGGAGTGTCGTTTGAGCCCAGGAGTTCCAGGCTGCAGTGAACTATAATCACGCCACTGCACTTAAGCCTGGGCAACAGAGTGAGACCCTGTCTCAAAAAAAAAAAAATCCAAACCAGATGGCTCCCCCTCTTCCTCGGTGTTTCCTCATGGAGGAAGGGGAGCCTGTAGCAGATCCTGGGGTGAGCCCTGCTTTTCCTCTGCACTCAGCCCTGCCTGGCACTTTGTATGGGCTATTGCGCTCACTCCTGTGAGGACTAGGATCATGCCCATTTTGCAGATGGAGAAAGCAGGACTCAAAGAGGCAAAGGGACGTGCCCAAGGTCATGCAGGGGCAGAGCAGAATCTGAACCCAGGCCATCTGGTTCTAGAGCCCAAGACACACTGCTGGGGGAAAGCAGACCGCATCATGCTACTTACGTGAACACACACATGCATGTATCCGCATCGATCCCATGCAGCAATATTTCAACAAAGGCCTGTAAGGGCCCCAAACAGTCTGGAAACAGAACTGGTGGTCAAAGGAGGTTTTAGCCCAGTGGTTCTCAGCAGGGGCTATTCTGCATGCCGCCCCCGGCCCCAGGGTATCTGGCAATATCTGGAGATATTTGATTGTTTCCACTGGGGGAGGGGGAGCCACTGGCATCTAGTGGGTAAAGGCCAGGGATGCTTCTTGACACCCTACAATGCACAGGACACCCCACAACAAAGAATGGTCCAGCCCCAACATGTCCACAGTGCTGAGGGTTGGGAGAGAGGTGGGATTTGCCCCGTGTCAGCTGCTAGGGCCAGAAATGCCCTCTGTGGAACCTCTTTAAGAGGGACCTTTGATGCTGGTTAAAACATGAACCCCTAGAGAAGGATGTGGGCCACTGAGCCCTCTCCCCAGGGCCCTAGGGCTGGAACTCTGACGAGCCGCACTGTGGGTGCCCTAAATCGGCGCTCATGCCCGCTCTGCGCGCGTCTCGCCTGCAAGACACGGAGAGTCAGACCCAGTGACCCTCCCGGCTTCCTTTCAAGCTCTGTGTCTCCTAAGCTCTAGGGCAGGAATCAGCTCTGACCTGGCCTGTGGCTGGGGAACGAGGCTGGTGGACACAGCACACAGGTGTGAGGGTCAGCCCACCCCATCGCCCACCTCCCACCAGGATCCCAGAGAGTCCGTGTCTGTTGGAAAACAGAAAGGAAGTCACAAAAGCCCGAGAAGCGGGATTCTCCTGCAGCCAGGCACCACCTGCTTCAAAGGCTTAACTCTTACAAAACCTTTGAGGGAGAAGGGCTGTGAAACACACAGGATGTGGGTTTCTTATCTAAGGGAGTGGCCTCGAGCCAAACAGGTCTTCAGCTAACTGCACAATAAACAGGGATCCTCTCTAAGAAAGGGGTGCCCTGAAGTCTCAAAAGCCAGGGACACCAACCCCACTCATCTCTTCTTAAAGGGACAGTTAAATGGTTACCATGACAAACACCAGAATAATAGTAGATGGGCTTCCAGTATGCTTTATTTGAAGAACACACTCATTCAAATGCATGAATTCTAGCATCTCTGTTGGGTTGTCCTTCTTATAAGGACAAGGACCACATTTGCCCTGGTGATGGCTGCATTCTCACAGCCTAGAACACTGCCTGGAATATACGGCAGGTGCTCCAGAAACACCTGCACACTGAGAAAGGCAGTCTAGTATCTTTATGGCTTTACCTGTACGCAGCTGTTTGCCATACCCAAAAAGTGGGGCCCATCTCACTCCTGCTGACACCTAGGTTTTTATCATCACAAGATTTTCACTGACTTCTTGATGACATTCAGCCCAATACAAGGTGGCCTGGCCTAGGCACTCTGGCATTCTAAAGCTGAGATAATTTGGACCTTTTGGCTCAATTCTTGCCCACTTAGGCAGCCCAGAGGTCTCACAAAAGCAGTAATTTTGCACATGAACACAGTTTCACACTGCAGCAATTCAAGGTCATGGTAAAGAACATGGGCCATGCAGCCAGGCTACCTGGGTTCAAATGCCAGCTCTGTCAGGCTGTGTGATCCTGGGAAACTGACTTGGCCTCTCTGTGTTTTTCATTTGTAAAATGGGAAGCATAAGAATACCTGCAGCTTTTAGCACCTAAGGAAGCTTTACACAGGGCTTGCAAATGTATAAATATCAGCAAATTATTACTATGATTATTGTTGCTTTGATCTAATAACCATACTGGAAACACAATTCTTTCTGTTGGCGTTTTTAAAAATATATATACACACACATATGCATAATTTTATATGAAAAGGGGGTTACAAACAGTATTTCTTAGTACATTTTTTTCCTTTTATATCTTCATGGTTGCTCTTCTCCACTTCCTTATCTCCGAGCTCCCGTAACCTTACCCATACGACACATATGCGTATATTATGGTTATTGTTTACCTTCCAAAAGCGGGATTGTGCTATGTATATTCTTAGCATCCTACTTTTCACAATAGGACCACATGAAAATCCCCCAGGTCACTGGGGAGGTCACTCTGTCTCAGTGACTGCAGAATCAAAGGCGTGCCCGCCCCACCGCCACCACCCCCACCCCAGCACATCTCCCTAGTGCAAGACTAGAAGGACAGAATCTTTCAAAAAACAAAAAATAGTGACAACGCAAAACCACAGTTTCTTGTTTGGCAAGCAGAGCTCCAATGAGAAGAAAAACTTTGGTCTTCTTCCTCCGAAAAGCAGAAGCAAGGCCAAGCATTCTGGGAGCTTTCTGTCCACAATCTCTGTTCCTCAGAGACCCCAGCTGATTCGGGGCAGACCCTCTGGGTGACTAGGGGTGACGGGTCTCTGTCCTCAGTCACAACGAGCCTTCCAGAAAACTGCGGACTGACCCCCAGCCAAGGGTCTCTCTGCCCACCCACCTACTCTCCCCTTGCTCCCCACCACTGCCCAGCGGGGACACCCACCATGGGAGCCATTGGCACCTGCCCCTGAGGTCTCTCCCCTTTCGAGCAGAGACCCTGAGCCCATCCAACCAAGAGGCAGGTGGGCCCAAGGTTTCCTCAGGCCTTGGGAGCCTTTGAGCCCCAAAGAGACAATCTCCTTGCTGCATATCCCCAAAAAGTCACCACGACATTCCAGGCACCCAGTGTTCCTCGCACTGTCACGAGAGCTTTAAGCTCAGGCTCATCCAAGCTCCTTGATGCCTCTGTGACGCAGGTGCTGTACTATGCCCATTGTAAAGAAGGAGAAACTGAGGCACAGAGCAGGTCAGTGACCTGTCCAGGGTCACCTACAGTTGGTGTGGGGGAAAGCCAGGATCTGACCCCAGCGGACTGGCTCCGGAGCCCCACTCAACCCTCACGCCACGAACAGACACAGAGCACAGAGGAGGAACCCGGAAGTCTACCATTCCCAATCTTCCACATTCTGCCCATTCTGCAGATGAGAGAACAGATGTCACAGAGGGGAAGTAACAGGAAGAAGCACAGAAGAAGGTTAAGGGTCAGAGAGACCTGGGTTCAAATCCCAGTTCTGCCACCTTAACAAATCATGTGCCAAGCCCTTATTTTACAAGCCAGAGGCAGCCTGCAAAGCGGCAGGGGACATGAGTCCTAGGGTCAGGCAGCCTGAGATCGAATCCTGGCAATGCTGTCTACACGACCCAGGGCAGCTCACTTCATTCCGTTTTGCCTCAGTTTCCTCCTCTGTTAATGAAGGTAACAACAGCGCCCCCCTTCATAGAGAAGATTAAATGAGTTGACACATGCAAAGTGCTTACAATGGTAAATGATAAATAGGTGTCAGTTTCCACACAGTAATGATTGTCATTGTTTTCATCATGACTAACACTGCCCAAGAGCACAGCCAGGGCTTCTAACTGTTGAGATCCAAGGTTCCAAGTCGAAAAGCAGGGCACTGTCTCCCACAACTCTTGTGGTGGCCTCCAAGACAGATAGATCTAGCATCTGTACGAGAGGGGCTGTCCTTGCCTTTTCACGATTCTTTAATAAACACGCACAAAACACCAAACTCACAGGACCCCTTGGAGGTGGGGCAGGGGGTGCAATCCAGTCCCTGAAGGAGATGGGAAAGATGGGGAGATTTGGAAAAAAAAAAGATGGGGAGATTTTGGAGAACTGCAAAGCCCCAGGCCCAGAACCAAATAAAACCGTTAGTCCCTGTGGCTGGAACTTAGAGGGACGAAAGGAAACTCACTCAGAGCCCCCTGTCCTCCTTTCACTGCTGACTGGGACCTCATTTCCTCCAGGCAGCCCTCCCTGACCACCCCTGCTCTCTGAATGCTGAATCCCATAACCCTACTATCAAATAACAATCACAATAATTAGTATTTATACGCCTCACTGTCTGCCAGGCACGGTTCTACATGCTTTATATCAATTTATATCTCACTTATCCCTTTTTGAAAATCCTGTAAAATAGGATCTATTATCATCCCCCATTTTACAAATGAGGAAAGTAAGGCTCAAAAAGGTTAAGCCACTTGCCCAAGGTAACAAGTCCAAGGACTTAACCCCAAGCAGTCTGGCTCCAGAGCTCAGCCCTGCACTTGGATTTTTTTAAATGCCCGTTTTGCCACCCTCAACTAGACTGTCCCCTCCTGGAGGGCAGGAGCCAGCCCTGGCTTCTCAGCATCTCCCACGATGCTCAGCCTCTCAGCGTCCTTTCCAGTGGCTGACAGCACCTCCAAACCAGGGACACAGGAAGGCCAGCGCTGTCCCTGAAGGCCTGCCTCTACCACATGGAATTAAAAGCAAAGAGGGATTACCATGCACACTTCCAAGCCAGGAAGCAGGGGGAAAATCCCTTAGCAAGTACAGAGGCCGGGAAGAGAGAGTGGGAAGAAGAAGAAAATCACAACCTGCAGGCTGCCAGCCTCACTGCCATGGAAAGCCGCGGTAATTAGCAGTTCCCGAAGCTCTAAGCCCCAGGTTTTCAAAACTAAAAGGCCTTCCTTGGGTTGTTTAGGGGCCATTCCTCATGGAGCAGGACTCCTGTGGCTCGCAAACGAGGTATGGCTGGTCAGGTTACACAATCAGTCTGTTTCTGTCACCAGCTTGGGGACACACAAAAGGACAAGGCAGAAAGCAAACCTGGATCCCCCCTCCTCCTATTTTACAGGTAGGGAAACTGAAGTCAGGACAGGTGGCGTGACTGGTCCAAGACACATGTCAAAGGCAGAACCGATTCATCTCAAAACTGACACATCAACAACAAAATAATGTGATGAGCTCGGCATATTAAAAGTGTCAGGAGACAATGTGGAAGTAGAGAAATCTTTTTTCCCCCCGTTTCTTTAAGCATAAGAATGGTTGACTCCAATCAATTTCCATTATTCCAGCGTCATCCAACTCAACACGTGGACCATTTAAAACCACAGCTCATCAAACACAATCTGTATCTTTTCTGAAAGGAACCACACCATCTAGGGCAGGGGTGTGGGAGGGAGAGGTATATTTTTTTCCCATTAATATAAAAATTGGTTTGTGTTTCCTGTTTCTCTTCCAGACTCAGGAGCGGGGAGTGGCTCAGAAGGAGAAGTGAGGAGTTCCCTAGAATTTGACATTGCTCAAAGATACTGGGGCTGTCTGCATCTTTAATTCAGAAACTGCAGCTTCAAATTGAGCAGATTCTCCCCCCCACACACACCACGTCCCCCAAAACTGTGAGAGAGGAAGACATGGGAAAGAGAGCCAACCCTGCCTTATTCTTACAGGCTGTTGTAGAAAGGTCCTTTGGCCAAATGGTTTTCAATGCCTCTGTACACCCCACTCCCTAACCCCCCTACACCCCACTCCCTACCCCCCCCACCCCTCCTTTCACAGGGAGAAGGGCTCTGGGGCTCCCTTCTCCCTGAGTTGAAATCCGGATCTCGCACAGCCTCAACTGCTCCCCTAAGCCAGGGGAGCCCCAGAGGATCCCAGAGTCTCTCTCTTTGCCCCAGAGACTGGGAGCCGCAGAGCCTGGCTGTGGGGTCTCTGAAAGAGCCACCCCCGCATCAGCCCTTCCTGAACCAGGATTAAAAGACTTCCTTGAGCAGGGGAGGGGAGTAAACGAGGGCCCAGCAGGAGGCATGGAGATTAAAGCCCCTGGAGTCTCCGAACTTCCACCCAAGGCTCTACCTCTGTCCCACCCCCACCGCCCCTAGCCAGTTTTCTCACTTCCTAGGAGAGTAGGGAAGTGGCCCCTTCCTCTCTCTCACAGAAAAAAATAAAAAGAAACACAGCATAGAATAGGGGTTTTGAGCAGCGGCTGGGACTGTTCGAGTTCAAAGCCCCGTATCCCCACTTAACCAACTGTGTGATCCTGGGCAAGTTACTCAGCCTCTCTGGAGCTAAATTCTCCGCATCCAAAAAATGGGGGAAATTCTCGTCCCTACCTCATGGGCCACTTGTGAAACCGGCTAATTAATGACACATGTAGGGTGCCTGGCACATAGTAAGCGCTCAGCTGTTATTCCACAAAGTCTCCGCCTGTGCTTTTGCAACTTGGAGACTGAGGGGGAGGGGAGGTTAGGGAGGCTGGACTGCCGAGTCGCGAGCTCGAAACCCACTCTCCCCGAACTCCAGCAAATGTGCGCAGGGGAGATTCTACCCTGGGGTCTCGTCAGTTTCCGTCCCTCCTCCGGGCTTCGGGTTTTATCCTACGCTATTCACCCGGAGGCACGCGGGGCTCTGGGGCTTCTAAGGTCTGTCCCGGATGAGTAGCCGGTGGTACACCAGGCGGCGAAGCTGTTCCCGGGAAAAGGACGCGGGAGCAAAAGCTCCCGGCGCCGGGGTTCCAGAGCCCCTGCCTCACGGATGTAACTAATTTTAAAACTATTTGAAAGGCGGGGAGAGGGAAGAAAAGACAAAAGGGCAGCGCGCGCGGGGTGGGAAACGGAGTGCAGGAGACCCCGGGTCGGAGACGGACGCGGGCGGCCAGGGAGGCGACAGCACAGCTCCCGGGGAGCCCGGATCTCCCCCACTGCTCCGCGCGCCCCGCGGCGACTCTCCAGACCCCCGATCCGCGGCCACAGGTAGCGGGGACCGCAGCTCCGGCTAGCGGCGGAGCGAAGGCTGCCCCCGCGCTCCCCGCGACACTCACCGACTGCAAGAAGCGCAAGGTGCCCACGTAGTCCCTCTCGGTGCCCAGGATCTCGTTGAGCACGCAGAGGCGGAGGCGCAGCTGGCGCTCCGACTCCCGGGCGGCCGCGCACGGGCCGGAGCTGGGCGCAGAGGCGCCGGGGGTCCGGGGATCCGGGTGGGCACCGTCCCCTGCCGCGTCGCCGCTGGGGTCGCCGCCGCCGCTGCCGCCGGGTGCCTCCATTCTCGCGCGGCCGCGCGGCGCCGGTCCTTCCCCCGCGCGGAGACCGTGCGGATCGGCGACTCAGGCGTCCAGGCGCCCCATCCCGGACGGGGCGCGCCGGCGGGCCGGGCTCAGCGGCGGGCCGGGCGCTCGGCGCGGCGGGCGGGACCGGGAGGCGGGCGGCCCGGGCCGGGGGCGGAGGCAGCGGGCGGAGGCTGGACCAGGGCGGGAGGGGGCCGGCCCTCGGGGCTCCCAGACGGCCGCCGCCGCCGCCGCCCCCGCCGCCCAGGGAGCGTCTGCCAAGTGCCACGCCGCGCTCAGCCGCAGAGGCGCTCCGCGCGCGCACGGGCCCTGCAGACGCGCCGCGGCGCTCGGCGCCTACGTCGGAAGCGCGGCGCGGCCGGGCGGGAGCCCTCCGGAAGGGCCCGCGGGGCCGCGTGGGGAGCGCCAACTCCGCGCCCGGACGCGGGGCGCCCCTCGCTCGCGCGGGCTACGCCACTCCCACCCGACACCCGCCGCGCGCAGGCACACGCACGCAGGTCCCGCCGCCGCTGCCGCCGCTCCGGCCGAGGAAGCCCCGGGTCGGAACGGCCTGCGGCCCAGCGGCGCGGGAGCAAGCCCGCCCGCACGCGCGCCCCCGCCGGCCCGGGAAGACAGCGCGCTGCCCCTGGCGGGCGGCGACCGCCCCTCCCGGGGACACCGGGCCCTTTGGGTGCCCTCGGGCGCTGCCACGACCTTGGGAGGAAGCGTGCGCCACTCGCGCTAAACCTCACTTTTCTCCCTTCCTTCTTTCTCAACTTATTTGCCCCATGGCCCTGCCCTTTCCATCTTTCCCAGAAGAAATTATTATCCGCTCCCGAGTTATTGATCAGGGGCAGGTGCCCCGCCCCCGCCCCGCCTCCATCTGCCCACCCGCGGCTCCTAGTCGGGCCGCGCGGCGTGACCTTGATAATAATTGAGCCGCTCCACACATGTCCTCACCCGCCTTCCAGGAAGGTATGGAGAGGTGAGGGAGTTCTGGGGCCTAGCGTCAGTTGCTCAGGTCCGAATCCCAGCTCCTCCCTAGCTGGATGACCTTGGGCTGGTTTCCTTGCCTCAGATCCTCAGTGTTGTTTTCCTCAATACTGTGGAAGTAATAATAGCACCTGGCCGGGCGCGCTGGCTCTCGCCTGTAATCCCAGCACTCTGGGAGTCCCAGGCGAGAGGATCGCTTGAGCTCAGGAGTTCGAGATCAGCCTGAGCAACAGTGAGACCCCATCTCTACTAAAAATGGAAAAAATTAGCCTGGCGTGGTGGCAGGCACCTCTAGTCCCAGCTACTCAGGAGGCTGAGGCAGAAGGATGGCTTGAGCCCAGGAGTTTGAAGTTGCCGTGAGCTAGGCTGACGCCCCAGCACTCTAGCTGGGGCGAAAAAGGGAGACTATGTCTCAAATAAATAAATAATGGCACCTAGCTCATAGGGTCCTGCACAGGACTATGTGTTAATCCGTGGGAAGTCCTTGAAACAGTACCCAGCACCTAGATAGTTTGCTGTAAACATTTCTTATTATTGCATGTGTGAACTGCCTATTTGGCCTGGCCCCACCGCCTAAATTACCCACGTGATCCCTAACCCACTCCTATTGCCAGACTAGAAGATTGTATTGTCTCTGCAGTGGATTAGCTGGTTTCATACAATATCCTCCTCTAGACTATAACCATTTGGGGATCGGGAATATTACTGCTTTTTAATCTCTGTTCCGAACACCTAGGACTTTTCTCCCATTGGCCTCTGGGTAAATACTGCAAGTGCCTAAGGACACAGGGAGAGAATGTGGTGGCTTCTGCCCACCCTGAGCTCTGTTTCTTTGGGATCATCGGCCAGGTGGCATTTGACTGGAGTAGCTGTGTGTGTGACCTTAGAATGGTCACAACACCTCTCTGAGCCTCAATTGCCTCGTCTTTAAACTAATCCTCTCCACCACAAGGACAGAGCCTGGTGGGAGCAACAAGGGCCATGGAATGAAACAGGCTTGCATTTGTATCCAGCTTCAGATCTAACCAGCTGGGTGACGTTGGCCAGGACACTTCATCTCTCTGAGCCTCTGTTGTCTAATCTGTAAAATGGGAGTCTTTGTGAGAGCAAAATGTATGTAATGTAGTTTCTCAACCTCAGGACTGTTGACATTTGGGATCAGATAATTCTTTGTTGTGGGGAGGCCACCCTGTGCACTGTAGGACATTCAGCAGTGTCCCATACCCACTAGGTGCCAGTAGCACTCCCTCCCCAGTGGTGAGAACTAAAAATGTCTCCCAACATTGCGGAACATCCCCTGGGGGACAGCATCACCCCCAGTTGAAAGCCACGGATAGAAGATACCTCACACAGACAGCTGGTACACAGTAGGTGCTCAACAAAGGTTACTCCCCTTCTCAGCCTTTGGCCAAGAAAGGTTAGCTTCAAGTTCACACATAACTCCCATGCTTCACCCAAGAATTGGCCCCACCCAAAACCATTTCCACATTGGGGATGGAGCCCACCCTGGCCCACCCCCATGTCTCAGACACTCTGTTACTCCCTCAGATTCCTTTGGGATATTCCTCTCCCTCCATCCTCATCCACAGTGATAACTGTGGCACTGAAAGATGATACAGCTTTTACTAAGGTACTTAAGCTCTCTGTGCCTTATCAGCGAACTGTGGATAATACCAGTACCTACATCATAAGGTTGTGGCAGGATTCCGGAGTGAATACACAGAAGGTGCTCAGAGCATGCAATCAGTGCTCACTAAGTGAGGCCTTCGTCTATTCAACTCACGGACCGAGTGCTGCATTAGGATGCATTTGGCTGCAAGGAGGAGAAAAAATGGACTTAAAACATAAGGACATTATTTATTGAGCAGGAAGTCCAGAGGAGGTTGGTTCCTAAGGTGGCTCAGGACTTGGTATCATCGGGATCATGGCAACTGCGACACTGCTGTCCTCACCATGGTGGCCTTTTCTCCCAAGGTTTGGGGCCTCAGAATCACAAAATGGCTGCTGAAACAAAAACATCACCTCCTCACCCAACAACTCCAAAGCAGGAAAGCAAACAACAAAGGGGACTCTCTCTCCTCCATGCCTCTTCTTTCAGGGAGAAAAAAACTTAAGTCCCCAGCAGATCAGAACTGGGTCAGATGTCACCAGCCTTTAATAGTGCCTGACCCAAAGCAAAAATTGCCACCCTCAACCCATAACTTCCTGCTCCATCCCCTGGCACATGGCTGCCTGGACAACTTGGGGTTCTATTGTCATGAGAGAAGGGGAACTAGTGTGGGTGGGCATCGAAAAGTGTCTGCCTTAAGCACCTACCGTGTGCTGGGCATTGAGTGAGGTGCTGAGGCTGCAGAAGTGAACAAACCAACCAGGCTCAGGCCCTTGTGGAGCCAGCATTATACAAGCAGGGGGGTGGATGATGATGAATTCAGCGAAAACAGGCAGCAAGTTTCTTCCTTCATTCACTCAACAGGTACGTCCCGAGGGCCTGCTATGCTCCAGGCTGGGATACAGCGGTGAACCCAACAGGTAAGGTCCCTGCCGCCCTGGCACATCCCGCCCAAAGCAGGGGGAGAAGGACAATCACCAAATAAGCAATAAATAAACAAGATCCTTTCAGCTTCTCTAAGGCCCGCAAGCTATGGACCTGGGAAACCAGAGTTTTTTGGTGGCACCTCCGGGACTCTGCCTCAGGTCACTGCCCACCCCAGGTTTCATGACTCAGACGGGGCGCTCAGCCTTGGCAGGATCAGTGGGGACTCCCTCGGCTCAGGGCTTGGCTGCCTCCCAGCTCCTCCTGGCACAAACCGACTCCCTGAACCAAACATGACTAAGCAATCACAAGCTGGGATAGGTTCCTTTTCCTATCCCCATGTCAACCCTGGCCCCTCCTGCCTTCTTCTGCATCACCCCCACCCACTCCCTCCAGGAATCCAGTGGGGAGCCCTTAGGTCCCATGCATGTATCTCAGAACAGGGCCCAACACAGTCTGTAGCTGGGTAACATTTGCCAAAAAACAGGGAGGAAGAAGAAGAAAAAAAAAAAACTTTCAGTTCGGGGGAGGAAATAAAATGATGATACCGATAGGGAAATTCTCTTAGGGTTCCCACTGCCATGTACTTTGCAAATAGTGGGAAATACCATTTTGTTTCTGTTGTGTAAGTTTCACAGCTGGGGTGGGGAAGATTCTGCTGCTTGGAAACATCAGAGTTTCTTTTTCCCTGACAAAACCTTATCGGGTTCCACCGGCTCAGGATTTCAAGGCCCCCTTCCCAAGCTCTGTTTAAGGTAAAAACTAATTAAGATAAAGCAAGGAAAAACAAAGGGCGATTCCAGGTGAGAAGTGGGTTACTGGACTGCCCAGGCGTCTCCCAAATGCAAATGAGTTCTCAGTGGGTCCGGCCAGCAGCCCAGAGCCAGGCTGTTCCCCTTTCTGAGCACCAAGAACAGCTTTCTGAGAAGAGCAGCGAGGCCTCTCCACCCTTGGAATTGGACAGAACAACTGGTCAGCTGAACCCAGTGCAAGACACACAAGCTAGGGTTCATTTCTTCAGACCAAAATAAAATCCTCTTCCTAATAGTCTTAGTTGAGCCACCCGTGACTGCACAAGTCAATCTCCAAAGGAAGCCTTGCTGTTGCAAGCAGATTTCTCCAGAGGGCTCTGGTTCAAGGTCTGATTGGAGCATAATAGACATCAGATTAAGCTCCAGAGCTTTGCCAGATCATGTTCGTGTGAGAAAGTATTGCAAACACCACTTGGAAGAAGGAGAGAGGGAAAGGCCTAGGACCCTTGATTCCAATCCCACTCTGCCACTGACACGCATGCCTTCTTTTCCAGCCTTTGGACACTGTTGTAGCTCTCGAGACCAACTGCACAGGTTCAAATCCCAACCCTATCACTTCCTAATTGTGTGATCTTGCATAAGTGACTTAACCTCTCCGGGCTTCAATGTCCCTATCTGTAAAACTGGGCCAATAAGCGTTCCTACCTCACAGGGTTGTTGTGCAGATTAAAATACTTAACAGATCCAAAGTGCTTAGAATGCTGCCTGCCCATCAGTTGAGTGTTAGATATTATAACTGGGTGAGGCCATGATGTCTGGAGGTGTGGCAGCCATCATGAGACCATGAGGGAGGACATTGCTGACAAATTGAAGATGTAAATTAACAGATGGAAAGAGCATGGATCTTTGATGTCACTGAGCTCCTGACTTAACCAATCATGGAACCAAGTTGCCTCTGGACTTCTTGTATTAAAATATGATAAAATGTATTAATAACATCCCAGTTTGGACCATATGGTCACCCTACCCTTTCAAATAAGCATTGCCCTCTTCCTAGCGCTCTTTCAAAATGCTCTCCAGAGGGGTACTCGTCTCCTCTATATCACTTTCCTAATGGAGCAAAAACCTAAGGTTTATAACATGAAGACTGGATTGGGGGTAAAAGTTAAGAAAAGGGTTCACAGCTGGGCACAGTGGCTCATGCCTTTAATCCCAACACTTTGGGAGGCCAAGCAGGGAAGATCACCTGAGACTAGGAGTTTGAGACCAGGCTGGGCAACAGAGCAAGATCCCATCTCTACAAAAAAATAGAAAAATTCATCAGGCATGGTGGCACACGCCCTGTAGTCCTGGCTACTCAGGGAGGCTGAGGCAGGAGGATCACTGGAGGCCAAGAGTTCAAGGCTGCAGTGTACAGTGATCATGCCTGTGAATAGTCACTGCAATCCAGCCTGGGTAACATAGCAAGACCCCATCTCTAAAAATAAATAAATAAAATATTTTTAAGAAAAAGAAAAAGAAAAGGCTTCAGAAAGAAATTGGTGTAGAGAAGGTAAATTCTGCAATTGATAGTCACGGCCAGAGATTGACCTGGATGAAGTATCTTGAAATTCTGCAGCCAGGAATGCCAGATGGTTTCAACAGACATACTGGACACAAATTTATATGTCTGGTTTTTTTTTTTCCCCCAGTTTGTTTCCTGGACTGAAAGCTCAAAAATAGGGCTGCCCAGTCCAAATCCAGACACCTGGCAGCCCCAGTGGTAACTTTTACTGAAAGCTGACAGTTTCCTCTTTAACCAGCAGAAACACAAACAGCCGCGCCCTCTCCAAATGTCATTCATGCTGCAGCCTACCTTCCAAATTTCCAGGGCAAATTCCATTCCTGGAGACTTTGTGGAGAGAGGGAGAGTTCTAATAACAACCATGACCATTTTTCGAGTGCTCACTGTGCACCGGGCTCTACTGGGACATGACATCAAGTTCTCACCAAGTTGCCCTTCGCGGCAATTACTATTATGGTCGTGCCTGTTTTACAGATGAGAAAACAGACTCAGAAAGGAGCTCAAGCTAGGTCACTGTATTAGTTAGGATATAGGTGAGCTGGTGTGACGAGACCCAAACAATAATGGAGTTTTAAAAACAGAAGCTTAACTCTCTGTCATGTCATGTCCAGGCATCGAGAATCTAAGACAGATAAGGGGGCCCCGGGTGTCAGAGCCCACGCTCCTTCCAGCCGTGGCTCCACCATCCTCACCGCGGGTGCCAAGATGGCCGCTCTTACGCCACAGACCAACCGGCACAAAGAGGAAGGGGGAAGAGAAGGGAATGCCTGGTCCTTTTAAGCACCTGAACTGGGAGTTTTACACATCACTTCTGCTCCCGCACCCACTGGCCAGAACCTTGCCAGCCAGGTGAACCTGTAATTCCACGCCGAGCCACCTCTCAGGTGTTGCAAGAGAGCTGTGAGAATCTTGTTTTCGTCGTGCTAGAACAGCACCAGGCACAAGTAAATCATAATTGAATGAATGAATGAATGTCTCCAGTACATGTTTTAGACTCCAGGCTGAGAGAAACCTCACTGTGAAACCCTGGCACTGTTCTAGGCACTGAGAATAGAACAGTGAACCAAACAGATACAGATCTTTGCCCTCTGGGGTCTGACATTCCAGTGGCTGAAAAGACAGTCAGTAAAGACCCCAATAAGTTGAACACCAAGTCTGCCAGATCCTGGTAAGGGCTATGGAGAAAAAAAAAAGCAGGTTAGACAACAGGGAGTGCTGGGGCCAGCACATCACCAGGGAGATGAGAGAAGGCCTCGCTGCGGAGGTGACGTTTCAGCAAAGAACTGAGAGAAGTGAGAGAGTGGGCCCTGTGTATGTTCCAGGCAGTGGGAACAGCAAGTGCAAGGGCTTGGCGGCAGGCGTGTGCCTGCTCGTTCGTGGAACAGCAAGGGGGAAGGGCAGTAGAGGTGCAGTTAGCAGGGAGAGGAAAGCCAGGTGTATGAGCCGTGCAGGTGACTGTAAGGACTTCGGCTTTTTTCTGGACTAGGTGGGAGTCATGGAAGGTTCTGAACAAAGGAGAGATATGTACCGCCTTAGGTTCCAACAGGGTCCTTCTATGGGAACAGCCTAACAGGGCGGTGAGGTCAGAAGCAGTAAGACCTGTGAGAAGGGTACTGCACTAGTCCAGGCAAGAGACGTGGTAGCTTGGGCCAGGGTGATACCAGAGGAGACGGGGAAAAATGGTTGATTCCAGATGTGCTCTAAAGATGGAACCAGCAGGATTTGCTTAAGAACTGGGGGTGAAAGATAGAGTTAAACATGACTCCAGAGTTTTTGGCCTGAACAACTGCAAGGATGGGGTTGACACTAACCAGGATGGGGAAGACTGAAGGGGGCAGGTTTGGTGGAGAAGACGGAGAGTTTGGTTTTGGCCATGTTAGATGTCAAATTAAACACCCAAGTGGCGACATTGAGTGGGCAGTCATATACACAGTCCTGGGGTTCAGGGGAGAGGTCGGCCTGGAGACATAAATGTAGGCATGGTCAGGAGCTAAGTGATAGTTGAAGCCATGGGACTAGGTGATATCACCCAGGGCATGTGGACAGAGAAGAGGACAAGGACAGAGCCCTGGGCCACACCAACATTCAGAGCTGGGGCAGCCAGGGAGTGGACACCAGAACAGGTACGAGAGAGAGCCCATTTCCAGTTCTTCTTGAGGTTCCCTGGCTCCTTTAAGAAGACTGGACATGGCAATGGACTCTCCTGTGATCTTGTTTCCCCTCGTGAAATAGGCAGAGGGCAAAGTTCTCAGTCCTGGCTCTGCTATGAAACTGAGCCCCAAACCTCAGTTTCCCCATTGAGAACCCTGCTCTGCCAGCTCTCCGAGGGAGGGTGAAGACACAAAGAGATCTTACAGACCTCAAAATGTTTGAAAAAAATGAAAAGGAATTCCTCCCCCTACCATCTAACTTTAGGGCCTCAGAATGTGAAACTGAAGCAGAGGGGAAAACTTACATAGACTCAGAGAAAACAAAATGAGAAGTTGGTGGCAGAGAAAGAACTACATACAGCTCCCTGCAACCACACGGATGAATTTTTAAAACAAAATGTTGCGCTAATGAAGCCAGATACAAGGGAGCACATTATGTATGATTCCACCTATATAGAGCTGAAAAGCAGGCAGTACTGAACTACAGTGCTTAGAGGTGCAGACTTGAACGGTAGGTCTATAAAGAACAGACAAGAGACTTTACTGCCAAATCAAGGCAGCGGATTCCACTTGGGCTGGGAGGGGTCTGGGATCTGGATGAGCTCCACAGGGACTCTAGGGGACTGGCAATGTTCTGTTTCTTAATCCATGTGATTTCACAGGGATTCACTTTATAATAACGTGGGGTTTTTTTTATATTTATGTCTTATACACATTTCTCCATGTGGTCTCTGTTTCTCAATTTAAAAATGCATCAAAAGCCTCAAAAATAAGTATGTATACATCTACCTTCACAACCTTTGACCAGGTTATTCTCATTTTGGTAAACTAAGCTACAGAAATAATCACACACTCAGACAAACATTGCTGCACAAAGACGTTCACTGCAGCATCACTCATAACATAGCCCCGTATCTGAAAGAACTTAAATTCTCACTAACAGGTAAATAGTTAAACACATCATGGTAGATATACAATTTGGAAAATTATTTAGCCACTGGAAAGTCTGCTGTCAAAGAATATTTAACAGACTAGGAAAAATGCTCATGATACGTGGATCAGTGGGGAGGAAGAGAGCAGAATAAAAAGTATGTATAATATATTTAAAAATTATTAAATATGTACCTCCAATCAATAAATAAATTATATGTAGGCTATGATCCCCAAATTGTCAATATATATTATATATTCAAACAAAAAAGACAGCAAGGAACTGTATTAAAAATGACAAGAAGAGTTATATCGGGGAGTGGGGTTATGGGTATTTGTTTACTTCTTTATACTTTTTCACGTTTCCCAAAATTTCAACAATGGATGTATAAGACTTTGATTCTTTACCATGCTGCTTTCCCGACCTCTCTGAATGTGGACCTCAGAGGCACAGATTCAGTCGATCACACTCCTTGGGCCGTGGCACAACGTCAGCAGTATTTGAGTACAGCTTCAGTTTTGTTTTATTTTCACTTCTTATTTTTGCCTTCATCACCCATCTCCAACTACTCCAATTTCCCTCTCCCCCACAGACACCCACTCGGGTATATTTAAAGCATGTTCTTTCTATCCATCTGCCATACATTTGTGTATTCTAATAGACATAGTAAAAATAAATATAAAGAGATAAAGACCTAGTGTTATGTGTGTTTTAACATTTTTACATAAACAGTACAGAGTTATACATCCCATACCTTCTTACCTATTTCACTTAACATCATGTTTTTGAGATCATTCCTTGCAGCTCTTCGTAGACACAAGTCAGTGCTCAGGGCTCCGTGGCGTGTAGGCACCACCTGGTAGAGACCGCGGACTACATTTCCCAGTCTTCCCTGCAGGTGGGTGGAGCCACGTAACGGAGTTTGAGCTCATGGATGCCATTAGATGAGCTATGAGTCTCCTCTAGTCCTGGCCCATGCAATCTCTCCCATGCCCACTCCTCTTTGCTCCTGAAAGCTGATTGGGATGACGACCTCCAGGGTGACTCTGGGATCCATGGCTTGAAGGCGGCACAGCCACCCTCAGACTAGGTCTGCATACACTCACCTTGGACTATTATGTGAGCAATAAATCCTCCATTGCATTTGAGCCTTTATATTCTTTAAGATCTTTTTGTTACAATGGTTAATATTAATCTTAACAACCAAAATTCTACTTACCCATCGCCTAGTGCTGAACACTGTTGTGCCAAACTCCTTGAAGCAATGTCACTATAAACCTTATGCATATTTCCATGTGCATCTATGAGCAAGAATCTTCAGCTTATCCAACAGAAGTGAAATGGCTGTGCCACAGAGTTTGTACATATTTTGTTTACCTGACCAATATGATGGCAGCTTCAGGAGGCAGTGACAGCAGAGGTTTTGGTACCCAGTTACTCAGCACTGCTGGTGGGGGCGGGGGAGTGTGTGCTCAGTGGGGCTTGGGCATGGCTCTGGGCGGCATGGCTTCTGAGGCTGGCTTTCTGAGCATCCTTGAAAGTCCATGAGCTGCCCATAATCATGAATAAAATCAGAGTGGGTTCTGTTGTTTACAATTGCAAATCCCCTTTTATATGCCAAGTTGAGGGAAGGCAAACTTCTGTAAAGGGCCAGATAGTAAATATTTTTGGCTTTGTGGTTCATACAGAACTCTGCCACAACTTCTCGATTCTGCTATTGTAATGATAAAGCAGCCAAAACCAATATGTAAATAAATGGCTGTGGCTGTGTTCCAATAAAACTTTATTTATAAAAACAACAGCCTGCAGGCCATATCTAATCCCTGAGTTTGGCAAAAAGGAGACATCCCCTTCCTCTAAACCTCTATGCAGACATTTATGCCAGGTTTCCTGGTCTTAGCACCTTGGAGCGCTAAGCTCTTTTTCTTATCCACACAGAGGGGTCCCACACAGAGATTAACATATTACCTTGCCTGTGGCGATAAACTGATTGAATTAATAAATGAGTGAGTGAGTGAATGAATGGCTTTTAGAAGTGGTCCCAATGAACAAACCAGGCAAAGATCAATCAGAACAGCAGCCAGCTGTAGACAACCTGTGCGACAGAACCACATGTACCAGGGTTGTCCAGCCCTGGACAGAGCATCATTCTTTGCCCTGCCACTGCTCCACGGAGATCACCCTCTTCCCCCAACCCCCACTTACCCAGCCAGGCTTTCTCCCACATCCCTGGTGGGCACCAATATAGGGATTCGGTTTCCCAATCTCAGAAGCTAATGGGGAACGAGGGCAACCGCGGGGGGCTCAGTTCTCAAAAGCAAACTGTTCCAGTGACTAATCCATCTTTCACTCCCAGTATTTTTATTTGTCCCAGCAGAAATGTGTATGAGTCACAGCTCCTGCTGGAGAATTTTTTTAAATGCATCATTGTGTGTATATCTCTGGCCTGCAGACCTGCAAGGTCTGGGTGCTGTTGGCAAGGGGCTAATGATTTCAGAAGCAACAACAAAAGCTATCAAGTCATGCTAACCAGGACTTCTTTCCCCACACACACACACTCATCAGCATCCAACAAATAAAAAAGAAAGAAAAAAATTAGATTTTGTGTCTAATTGAGGATGTGGCGCATAAAGTGATTCGGGCAGCTACAGACTCATACATTCTCCTACCAATACTTTTCCCTTCTTTTAAGACCCTGCCACCAACACCTCTCCTTTCAGAAAGCCTTCTTGATTAATCTGATCTCAAAGATCAGCTCTAAAACCATTATGATTTGCCAGTCAAATCTCACCCTCTCTGCTCCCATTTCTATCTTCAGTGTACTGCTGCAGCCTTGATGTAGAAATCTTCCTATTCTACTCCTTTCAATCCATTTGCAGCTTTCTTCCTGGAGCGTGAAGTCGTTTCCATGTGTGTGTATTCTCCCTCTCCAGCTGGTGCTGGGGACAGAGTTGATTTAGAAATTGCAAAGAGATAAAGTCAGATTGCCACTTGGCCCCTCCCTGGCTGTGTGACTTCACCTCTCGGGGCCTCAGTTTCTACATCTACAAATGGGGATGCGGATGATAATTATAGTAACAGAATAAAGGCAGATAATTTTTCCTGAGCCACTAGACTATGTGCTCAATATTAGCAAGGGTTTTCATCTATTTTTCTCACTGCTGTGTGGTCAGGGTCTAGAATAGAGCCTGGCACTGTGTAGGTAATCAAACATTTGCTGAACAAATGAATGAATGGATTGTTTCCCATACTTGCCTAATCTTTTTTTTTTTAAACTAGACACCATTAATTTGATATACTTGCCTAATCATAAGAAGCCCCACCATCGTCCCAGAAAGAGACCTCCAAGACCAATCTTGACTATCCCATTATCCATATTCAGAACTTTGGTTCCTCAAATTGTTTAGTTTCCATATTATTCAAAGATCTTTAAGATGTAAGTGACAGAAATCCAACTCAAACCGGTTCAGGCAAAACAGGGAATGTATTGGCTCATCTAACTCAAAGTCTACTAACTTCAAGCATGGCTGGATCTAGCTGCTCAAAGAAAGAGACTGCCTCTTTCCCAAGAGTCTATTTTGGAAGGCTGTCTCTGATTGGTCAGGACTGGGTCATGTGTCCAATCATTATAACTCTGAATGGCCAGGCCTGGGACATGTATCTTCCACGGGAGAGGAGAGAAGGGGTAGTCCCCAGAGGTTAACTGGGGCTCTAGCACTAGAGGAAGAAATAGATGTGCACAGGCAAAAACAAAGGACGGAGGAAGGCTCCACCAGACTCAACATCCTGCATTCTATCCTGCACACTCTGCCAGGTTAACATAAAAGGCAGTTATAACATCAAGTTATTCCCTTGCTCAAGCACCTCCACTGGCTCCCTACTACTGACTAAATAATTTGCTCAGCTTGACATGGAAAGTCCTTTGCAGTGTGGTATTGGTCTTCTCCAGACTGAGGGATGAGTGAGGAAGCTATTCTAAGAATCCAGATAAGCATTGGTGAGGTCTGGAGTTGGGCAGCAAGAGTGGGAATGTGGGTGTGGATTCTAGAGAAATCCTTATCTTACTCAATTATTCAGTAGCACTCAGCATGGGGATATCTCTCTCCTTCTTAAACTATGCTTTTTGCAGCAAACGCTGGGGGTGCCCTGTGTCTCCCTGCCTCCCCTCCCCCCACCACCCCTTGCCCACTGCCTTGTACTGCTACTTCCTACTGGCCTTCTCTGGCAGCAGATATGTGCTCAGACTTTTTTCTTTCTTCCTTTCTTTCTTTCTTTCTTTCTTTCTTTCTTTCTTTCTTTCTTTCTTTCTTTTCTTTCTTTCTTCTTTTCTTTCTTTCCTTCTTTCTTTCTTTCTTTCTTTTTTTTTTTTTTTTGAGACAGTCTCTCTCTATCGCCACAGCTAGAGTACAGTGGCATCACTCCAACTTCAAACTCCTGGGCTCAGGCAATCCTCCTGCCTCAGCCTCCCGAGTAGCTGGGACTACAGGCATGCGCCACCATGCCTGGCTAATTTTTTCTATTTTGAGTAGAGATGGGGGGTCTCGCTCTTACTCAGGCTGGTCTCAGACTCCTAACCTCAAGTGATCCTCCTGCCTCGGCCTCCTAAAATGCTAGGATTACAAGTGTGAGCCACTGAGCCTGGCCCAGACTTTATCTTATACACCCACTAAAGACACTGTTGGTTACAAACCCAACAATTTCCCCCCTCCCTATCAAAACCCCAGGTTTGGCTACTATATGCTTCTGGAGAGAATAAACCCCTACCCACCCTCAATGGGCAGATCTTAAAGAGTCTCAGCCAATCACGGGAACAGGCATGTGACATATTTCTAACCAATAAGACTTGATGGAAATCTGCTGGAGGCTTCGGGGAAAGTTTTCTTCCCTCTTAAAATAGGACATGGGAAAGGAAAGTGGCCTGTTCACTCTTCTGACCTGTGGATGTTGCTGTACGAGCACAGTGTCTAGAGCTCTGGCAGCCATTGTGGACCCACGAGGGGAGACCATGTCATCTCAGCAGATGGGAAGATGGAGGAATCCGGAACCTCGATGCTGCTGGTAAGCTGCTGAACCAACCAGCGCTGGCATTGCCCCATCTCAGGACACACTGCTTAAAGCACTTAGAGTTCAGTCTTCATTTACTTGTACCAAAAATCCTTTTGATGGATATATCCTGTGTATGGTGAAACTTCCAGAAACATGACTCTAGCCATAACCTTCCTTCTCAGGTCACTGCAGACCTACATAGGGTGCTTAGCAGACACTTTCCCAAGCAGTCCCACAAGCACCTCAAAAGCATGTCCAATTTGAACCAATTAATCTGCTGCTTCCCCAAAAGCCCTTCTTCCAGGCATTAATTCATCAGATGAGTGGCATCATCATCTGCATAGTCTCTCTCATGAGTAATCCTCAAGTCCTTTTTCCTTCCTTTATTCATTCATTTAACTAACCCATATTTTCTGAACACCTCTAGGAAGTGGGCATTATGCTAGATGTAGGAGATAAAACAGTGAAGAAGACGAAGTTCCTCATGAAGCTTATATTCTAGTTAGGGGAGGAGAGATATTAAATAAACAACACACAAGCAATGGCAGCTAAGAAACAGACAGGGTGTTTGCACAGAGAAATGCAGGAGGCACACACCTAGCCGGGGTGATCAGAGAAGACCCCCGCAGGGAGGTAACAGTTAAACTAAATGTGCGCAGGGACCACGCTCTGCAAAGCATGAGAAGAGCTTTCCAGGCAGAGGGACCAACAAGGGCAAAGGCTCCCTGGCTGGACCAAACTCGGAACATTCCAGGAGCAGCACGGAGACCACTGAGGTGGGAGCAATGAGTAAGGAGAAGAGCAGTAGGAGATGAAGTCAGCATGGTGATGTGGAGAGACAGATCCAGTGGGGCCTCATAAGTGATTTTATGCTAAGTGCAGTGGGCAGCCAGGGGAGGAATTTAAATAAGGATGTGCCATGATCTCAGGTTTTTAAATGGTTTCGCAGGCTGTCATGTGGAGGATGGCCCGTAATAATAAAACTGATCGTAGCTAACACTTTTATGGCAGATACCCTGTGCTGGGCACTGTTCTAAGCACATTCCACATATTCACTCATTAAATCCCCACAGCAACCCGGTGAGGTCGGCACCATCATCATTCCCATTGTATGGACGGAGAAACTGAGACACAGAGAGGTGAGGTAACCTGCCCAGGGTCACACAGCCAGGCACCCAGAGCTGTAGGACAGCGGGGGACTAGCTAGAGGCTGGGGTGCACATCCAGTATGGGGCAGCAGGGCGGGATCTGGATTGGCCCTGCCTGGCAGCAAGGCAGGCGGAGAAATGCAAGGATCCGGAATGTAATTTCAAGATGAAAAGGAAAGAATGTGAGGGTGAACAGTATCCTCTGTCCCTTCTGCAGCAGGACTTTCCACGTGGCTTCAGGCTGGGCGGTCTCTCAGAGGCCTCCCTGCCCACCTTAAGGATGGGGGTGTCCCCGCTGTCCCCCCACCCTGCTGTCCATGCCCCGTCCTGCTGCATGGCACCTCGCGCATCTCACACGGCCACCTCCGCGTGAGAACAGCCCGACCCTGCCGCAGCCCAACTGCCTGCGACCTTGGTCCTGCCCTGCCCCCCGCACCGCCGCCTGCGTCCAGAGATAAAAGGCCGCCAAAACGCGGCGCCTGGCGCTCGGAGGAGAGCACTTTGCAGACGCTCCCTGAGCCGCGGCAAAACTTCTATTGTGTTGCCCGCCGCAGGCACAGTGCGAGCGGCCCGGCCCAGCCCGGCTCCCGCGGGGACCGGAGGGCCAGGCGGGAGCGACTTGTGCGCCGGGGACACTCCTGCCCGTGGCAGGTTGCAGGCGCCACCCCCGCGCCCCCGCGCCTCGCTCCAGGCGGAGAAATCCCGAGAGGAGGGGAGGCGGCCCGAGAGGCTGCTTGACCTTTCCCGGGCAGGCAGGAGTTTCTGCAGAGCCCCGGGAGTCCCCTAAGTATCTGTTCCCACTCCCCCAGGGCCGGGGAGGTCACCTTCTCGGTTCCTCATCAGCCTGCGATGGGTTCAGTGGTGAGTGAAAGTGCGAAAAGCCAGGGGCCTGCCCATGCCCCGAGCCCGCTGTGGGGCTTTCTAAAAAAGTCAGTACAGGAACCCACACAGACAACGTGCCCTGCGCAAAGGGCAGTGCTAGGCCTCGGAGAAAAGGAAAGCACCCTGTCCTCCGTGCAGGGGTGGAGCTGAGTTATTCATAGGTAGAGGCAGAGGTTAGAGGGAGAAATCTAGGAACACTTCATGGAGGAGGGGGCCTTATCAAAAGCTCTGCAAGGACTGAGAGGATTCCTTTTCTCGCCCTCCCTCTTCCTTTCCTTCTTAAAAAAAAAAAAAAAAAAAAAAAAAAAACCCTCCCCAAATAACTAAACAAATAAAAGACGTGCAAAAGAGGCATATATTCTTTTTCCATAAAGGTATAGGCCATATCATTATTTAAACTTTTCTTTCCGCTCTCTAAAGGGACATATGTGCATTGCTGAAGCCTCTGAAAACTGGAGGAGCCTGTAGAAGAAAATGAAAATCACCTGCATTTCCACCATTTAGAGGTAGACACCCTTAACATGTCAGAGCATTCCTCTCCAGGCTTTGGTGGTTATTGATGATGATGATGATGATGATGAAGGTAAAATTTACTTACAGTGAAATGCACAGACCTGAAGTGTATGATGCAATGGATTTTGACAAGTGCCTACACCCATTTGTACACCCCACCCATCAAGATCTAGAACATTTTCATTGCCCCAGAAATTCCCCTCAGGTCCCCTTCCAGTCAACCCCCATCCTCCTGGTGTCTATCACCATAAATTAGTTTTGCCTGTCATATAATTGGCATCATGTGGCATGTGGAGGTCTGTGCCTGGCTTCCTTCACTCAGTGTGAATAATGTTTTTAGAGTCAACCATGTATCAGTAGCTTGTTCCTTTTCATTGCTGAGTAGTGTTCCATTGTGTGGCTGCACCAGAATGTGTTCAGCCATTCACCCTGCAATAGTCTTTTAGGTTGTCTTCGCTTTGGGCTATTATGAATAAAGCCACTTATAAACATAAGTGGACAAGTCTGTGTGTAGGATGTAGGTTTTCATTTTTCTTAAATACTTAAGAGTGGGATTGCTGGGTCATAAGATTACCTTTTATGAGAAATTGTCAACAGTTTTCTAAAGTGGTTGTACCATTTTCTATTTCCACCAGCACTGTATGAGGGTTCCAGTTGTTTACTATTCTTATTTTTTAATTACACAAATAATACATGGGTATATTCTTCCGTAAGGTTTAAGTACATTCGGATAGCCACCTGGCACCCACCACTCCCCCCAGAGTAACCACCGTCAGCAGTTTGGGGTGCTTCCTTACAGACTTCTTCTTGTGCATTTATATATATAAATACCCATAGAAAAAATACGGTATTATTTTGTAGTGATTCTTGCTACGAAAATCTCCTGTTGTATATTTCTTCATTGTACTTAACCACCCCTGACCTACTGTTTTATTCCCTGCTTAGGATGTTAGCTCGGCTAAGGCGGGGAGTTTGTCTGTTTTGTTCACTGTTACATTGCCAGTGTGCAGATTGGTGTCCGGCATAGAGTGGATGCTCCATAAATATCTGTGGAATGAAAGAGTAGTGGACATACTGTTCTGCAACTTGCTTTTTTCACCTTTTTAAATATAACTCATAGATCTTTCCACATCAGCACTTACAGATCTATTTCCTTCTGCAACCTGCTGCATAGCATATTCTGTGATATGAATATGCAAAATTTCTTTTTCATTCTTCTGTCTTTACATTTTAGTAAAATCAACCAAAGGGTTAGGATTTCTACCACCAGATATTGGTGGTAGAAGATCAACACATTGTCTACTTGAGAAACTGGGGTGGGGGAGGTAATTGGGTAGAATCTTATGATTTGGCAAAATGGGGGCGGTATGGAAAAGGCAGCATCAAAGTTGTTGTGGGGTGGTTATGCACACACACCCTGGAACCGTAAGCCCTGGGTTCGCATCAGGACCGCCACTGTCAGCTGTGTGACGTTGGGCAAATGACTCAACTTCTCTGTGCCTCACTACCCCATCTGAACGATGGGAATGATAACAGTAGACACCCCCAAGGGTTGTTATGAGAATTAGTATATATGCAACATGCTTAGAGCAACACTTGTTAAATACTCTTAAATGTCACCTGCAGTTATTCAGCAACGAAAGTGTTTTTGTGGCTGAAGAACACATTCAGCGCGCTTCAGTCATTTTCTCTACTTTCCCAGCCCCATAGGTGTTGGCTTTTCCATGTGCTGACCTATGGCCCTTATTGCGGAGGAGGGAGGACAGACCCGGGAAGCAGAGGGGGGAGGGGGAGGGGATCCAGGCAGGAGCAGCTGTACAGGAACCAGGCGAGAGTGGAGTTTCCAGAAGTCAAGGCCAGTAAACAGCGATGAAAGCCCCCCAGCGGAGGAGTGCAGCAAGGACCCAGATGAGGCAGGTGCAGTCTGGCAGCGGGGAAGTCACCAGTGACCTTTGGGAGAAAAGCTGGGGCAGAAGCCAGCGTCAGAGGGACAGGGACAGTGGCCTAGCCTGGGTGAGGAAGTCCTCCAGGAGCCACCAACTGCTTTTCTGAGAAATCTGGCCAGATTGGACTGTGTCTTGAAGGGGAGAAAAAATGTTTTGTTTTTTTAAGGATAAAAAGCTCTGAGCAGGTGTAGGGGGAAAAATTTCTTTCAAGAGCCATGACTACAGGATCTAAGAGGAACAGAGCTGGGGCTGGAATGGAAGCCAAGAGCCAGGCACCTTGATCCCAACATCTCTGTTAAATCTTTTCTTCCCTGCCACCTCCCTCCCTGCACCTGCCAGTCACTGCCTGGAGCACCTTCCCCTGTCTGCGGGCAACCTCCCTTCATCTTCTTCTTCTTCTTTTTTTTTTTGAGACAGAGACTCCCTTTGTCACCTGGGCTAGAGTGTGGTGGCATCAGCCTAGCTCACAGCAACTTCCAACTCCTGGGCTCAAGCGATCCTCTTGCCTCAGCCTCCTGAGTAGCTGGGACTACAGATGCATGCCACGATGCTGGCTAATTTTTCTATTTTTAGTACAGACGGGGTCTCACTCTTGCTCAGGCTGGTCTGGAACTCCTGAGCTCAAGCGATCCTCCCACCTCAGCCTCCCTTCATCTTCCTTTTTTTCTTTTTTTTTCTGAGACAGAGTCTCACTCTGTTTCCTGGGCTAGAGTGCCGTGGCATCAGCCTAGCTCACAGCAACCTCAAACTCCTGGGCTCAAGCCCTTCTGCCTCAGCCTCCCGAGTAGCTGGGACTACAGGCATGAGCCACCATGCCCGGCTAATTTTTATATATATATATATATTTAAGTTGGCCAATTAATTTCTTTCTATTTTAAGTAGAGATGGGGTCTCGTTCTTGCTCAGGCTGGTTTCGAACTCCTGACCTTGAGCGATCCGCCTGCCTCGGCCTCCCAGAGTGCTAGGATTACAGGCGTGAGCCACCATGCCCGGCCTCCCTTCATCTTCTAAATGAGGAGTCTGTAGACCACGACCACCAGCCAAATCCTGCCTACTACCTGCTTTTGTGTAGCTTGTGAGCTAAGAATGGTTTTTACATTTTTAAATGGCTGGGGGCGAAAATCAAAAGAAGACAAGTTTGTGACATATGAAATGAACATTACATGAAATTCAGATGTCAGTGTCCATAATTAAAGTTCATTGGCACACAGCCACACCCCTTTGTTCACCTATTGTTTGTGGCCGCTTTCCTGCTGCAGTGGCAGAGTTGAGCAGTTGCGACAGAGACCATGGAGCCTGCAAGGTGTGAAATATTTGCTATCGGGCCGTTCACAGGGACCGCGTGCTAACCCCGGGTCTAAATCTCCGCTTAAGGTGAACAAAAACCAAAACCACCAATATCTTTCCACCGTGACCTTTCCCTGGTCCTGTGAACCACTTTAGCACCGAGAAACAACTCGTATTATCACATGATACACACTGGTGGCCATGCCTTGTCTGTTATGTGTTTGTCCCTTCCCTCCTTGAGGACCTGGCCCTGGTCCTGCAGGCTTCAATCCCCCTGCATTGAGCACATTGCCTGAGAGCCAGTAAATACGGATTTAAGTATTTTAAATATCTAAATATCGAAGGCCACCCGGTCACCACTCTGAGCCCAGTTTTCTCATCTGTAAAGTGACAGCCTTGATCCCTAAGGTCTCTCTTACTATGTGGAGGAAGGACACCCGAGGCCTCCCCAGGTGGTATGAGATTATTTGCCAAAACATAAAGAAAGGTATTTCAAGAACACCATGAGTCACAAACTCATGGAGTGTGGGCCAGATTTCAGCCCAAATGTGTTTTGCTGGGTGTGCACCTGTTCTAATTTTTTTTTAACTTAAATGTCAATATAAACCTAACCTTTCCCACTTCAGTCATCAGGAATATCTATCTGGACCTCGGGGTCATTGGGTTTTCCATCCCGAGATGGACAGTTAAAGATCATGACAGCCATGCCCCCCGGGAGCCCTAAAAAAAGTGTCTGGTGTCAAAGGTTAGGGATGTATTTAAGCCAGTTGTTCCCAAACCTGGTTGAACATCAGAATCACCCTGGGAGTGTATAAAATGCAGATTACCAGGCCCACCCAGACCCACTGAGTCCTCCTCTCCGTAGGTTGTGGTGCTGGAAATGGATTTTTTTTTTCAAGATTCTCTCAACACGCTTATGCATTACGGGCGGGGATATGTATTGAATCAAGCTCTTCAGGTGTCAATTTGGCTGTACCTGTCAAAATTATAAATGTTTCTTCCTCTTGACCCAGCAATTCCACTCCTGGGAATCTGTCTTCCAGGCCAGTGCATCTTAAACTTTGACGTGCATACAAATCCCTGGTCATCTTTTTTCAACGCAGACCCCAATCCCCCAGATCCGGGGCGGGGCCTGTACTGCTGCAGTCCTATCAGAGTTCCCATCTGACGCTCAGCTGGTGGTCCTGGACACTCTGCATGGCAAGGCTCTGGATTTCCCACACATGCACCCAGTGATGTATGTACGAGATGATTCATCGTATCACAGGGTGTGATTGCAAGAGTTGGAAATAACCTAATTGTCCACCAAGAAAGGACTAGTCAAATAAATCATGGTGCATCCCTACAAACGAGGCACATTACACAGCTTTGAAAAGTATCAAGGCAGATCTTGAAAAGTATCAAGAATGATCTCCAGGACACGTTATTAACAAAAAAGCAAACAGCAGAACGGTAAGTGGAGTGGGCAACCATCTGTATAAAGAGTGTTGGCCGATGGAGGGGGGATATTTATATTCATATTTACTTATATAAGTACAGAATTGCCTGGCAGAAGAAACTAATAACTGGGTGCCTCTAGAGAGGGAAACTGAGTGGATAGGTGACATTTTACTGTACCCATTTGGATTTTGAACTATGTGAATATAATACCTGTTCAAAAAGAAATTAAAATTTCAAATTATATTGACACATAAACAAAAAGGCTCCCCATGTACTCCTAATGCTCAGACATGACTTTAGACCATCAGAAAAGCTGAGCTGCACACTACAGGTTTGGTTATCTCCTGCCTCAGTACCCCATGCACACACACGTCCCATGCCCGTGCACATATATGTACATGCATACACACATGCGTGCGCACACACGCTTGCACACAGCTTTGAGGACGGTGCAGTGTGTTGGAAACTGGGCTTCGACTCTGTGAACATCAGTTGGATCCCAGCTCCACCAGCCGAGTGACATGGAGGAAGACACCCAGCCTCAATGCACCTCATTTCATGGGAACTATCAAAATAACACTGGCTGCCCTGCAGACTTTGGGAGGTGGAAAAACTCTTCATAAATTGTTGAAAGTGCACATGAAGAGACTCATAACATGAACTCAGATGGTGAGCAAGGGATGAGGCAGTCCCCGGCCTAATCCCCACAGGGTCCCATACACATCTCCCAGGACGTGGGTGTGGGTGCAATGTGGAAACCCAATCCCTTGACCTTTGCAGTCTGGCAGCTGCTCCGAGCAACCCCTGGCAGTGCTCATCTCCAACTCTCCTCCCACCATTGGGCCCAGCCACCAGGCTGAGCCACACGCAGGCACATGACCCGTGTGTGGGGCTGGTGTGAGGGTGGTGGTTGGGGGAGGGTGGTAAAGGTGGCAAGAGGCGGTCACTCCCCACTCAGTGGGAAATTTCCTGCCAGGGGAGGAGATCTAAGCCTGACCCTAGGACAGGACTCAGGTGGCTGCCTGGGCTGTCTGGCCGAACCCCTCCTCCAGGAAGCCCCCTGGGTGTATGCATGGGGGGTGTGTGTGTGAGAGAGAGACAGAGACAGAGAGTCAGAATGTGTACAAAGGGATGATACTAAAAATAACTAAATATATTAAGCACTTACCATGTTCCAACTTCTGCCCTAAGCACTTTGGACAGATTAAATTCAGTGAATCTTCACTGATACCGGTATCATCATCATCATCATCACCCCCACTTTCGGACAAGGGGACTGGGGCACAGAGCAGGTAACGAGTTCACCCAAGGCCAGAACTCCCACTCTCAACCTCTCAGCCACACGGAATTTCGTTCCTTGAAGGGGATTCTCAGGCGTCGCTTGGCCCAGGGCAGTGAGTGATGACGATGGACGCTGTCAGCTTCTCTTCACACCTGGCCGTGTGACCTTGGGCAAGTGAATTACCTCCTGTCCTGTGCTGCGCATTTCAGAGCCTCAGTTTTCTCACCTGTAAAATGAGGACCATCCACCTTTTGGGGCTGTTTTGAGGGTTGCAAGAAATAAAGTATTTAAAGTCCTCCACACAGGACCTTGTTAATGTGATTATCGTACCTATTATTCCCCAATACTGTTGAATGAGGTGTAAAAAACAACTAGAAAACCTAGTCCTGGGCAAGAGGGAACCAAAATCTCTCCTTTTAACAGTTTGTCCATATCATTCATCAGCAGCACGTAACCTAAATATCTTACCTCTTTTTCCTGTCTCCGTCAACCCCGCTAAGAAAGCAAGATAGGGCAGAAAAAAAAGTGCATAGATCTTGGTCACGATTAAGACCACTCTTTTTTTTTTCTTTTAAGAATTTTAATTTCTGCTGAGGGACTCTCACAGAAGAGAGACCCGCCTGCGCACCGAGTCCAGCCTGGTGGCAGGGGACAGATGAAATTTATGTTTCAAGGTCACTCCCACCTCTGCGTCCCTGGGAGACTAATCAATTCCGCAGTTATTTAGTGAGCATGTACGCTGTTCCTGCTGGGGACTGGGGACACAGCACTGAACACAGCAGACAAAAGTCGTCATCTCAGGGAGCTCACATTCTTGGGGAGGAGACAGGCAGTAAACAAGTAAAGAAATCATTTAATCTCAAGTGTCAAGAAATGCCATGAAGAAAAATAAAACAGAGTAAAGGGATGGACGGTGATGGATGGGGTTGTTATTTTAAACAAAGTGATCAGGAAAGGCCTCCTGGAGACATTTGAGAAAACAGCTAATGAAGTGAGAGTAACTGGGGAAAGAGCATTCCAGGTTGAGACAGTGAATAGCATGTGCAAAGGCCCTGAGGCAGAACCAAGGGAGAGAATGGCAAGGAATGAGTTTGGAGAAACAGGCAAGGCATTGCTTCTCTCCTCCTTTCTTCTCCACCAAACTGGGGTGAGGACACTGGCCTGTCGGCCCACTTCCATCCCAGAGGTGCCGTGAGATAATGCATGGGAAAGTGCTTTGGGAGGCTGAGCAGGGGCCAGTAGAAGTGTTATTAATGGATGCACTGGTCGAGGCCCATGCCAGGGGCACTGTGGGACTGTGTAGTTTCTCTTCCCTCGTAGTGAGTCCATGTTATACTAAATGCCAGTGCTGGAAGAGACCAAGGTTCAAACATTTCCACCCTCTCCTTCAAGGATGAAAAAACGTAGGGCCCAGAGAGGGGGAAACTGCCCAGAGTCACGCAGCAAGTTCCTGCCAGAGCCCCAGTTTGCAAGATGCAGCTCAAGACTGTAACAGATATTGAACTATCCCATTCCCAGGTGACATGAGAGTAATAAAATCAATATTCTTTTCTCAGCCAGGTGTGGTGGCTCACTCCTGTAATCCTAGCACTCTGCGAGGCCGAGGCCGGAGGATCATTTAAGGTCAGGAATTCGAGACCAGCCTGAGCAAGAGCGAGACTCCATCTCCACTAAAAATAGAAATAAACTAATTGGCCAACTAAAAATATATAGAAAAAATTAGCTGGGCATGGTGGTGCATGCCTGTAGTCCCAGCTACTTGGGAGGGTGAGGCAATAGGATTGCTTGAGCCCAGGAGTTTGAGGTTGCTGTGTGCGAGGCTGACACCATGGCACTC
>CAUYPO010145475.1:0-10039 GCA_963574435.1 Cheirogaleus major
GGACTACAGGCATGCACCACAATGCCCGGCTCATTTTTTCTATATATTTTTAGTTGGCCAATTAATTTCTTTCTATTTTTAGTAGAGACGGGGTCTCACTCTTGCTCAGGCTGGTCTCGAACTCCTGAGCTCAAACGATCCGCCCGCCTCGGCCTCCCAGAGTGCGAGGATTACAGGCGTGAGCCAACGCACCTGGCAGAGATTATTCAGTTTTATTCAGAGGGAACTTTATCCCTTCCAATTCCCTCTGCAGAAACCATCTTCTTCAGATAATTTTTAGGATTGCTGGCTCTTTCTCCTCCTTCAGGCTCTGCTGTTTGACCATCTCTTCAGAGAGATTTTCTCTGACCACCTCCTCTCCCTCCCTGCTCCCTCCCGCTGCCAACACTCTGGCATGTCCCCCTGTTGACTGCCTTCACCATCCATGATGCTCTCAGAAATGACTTCTTTGACCAGCATTTACTTATTCAATACCTGTTTCTCCCAAATGAAATACAAGCTCATGGAAGGCAAGGACATCACTTGTTTTGCTCACCTCGAAGTCCCAGAACCTGGAACAGAGCCTACACACATTATGAGCTCAACAGATATTTGTTGAATTAACTGAAACATCCAAAAGTAGCAACACAAACATGGGATTAAACCAGCTTTGCACTTACGATGCCTTATGAAGAGATCGTGAGTCTTAGTAAGGGTCTTTTGTCCAGTCCTCTAGACACATGGGCTTTACCAGTTCTGCCCGTTTGGTTAACTGTATCCCAGCACCATGTGAATTGCAGATTCCAACAGAATTTAATATTTTACATAATACAGTAGTGTGTCACTTAATGATAGGGATACATAATGAGAAATGTGTTATTAGGCGATTTTATTGTGGTGCAAACATCACAGGGCATACTTACACAAACCTAGATGGTGTAGCCTACTCCACGCCTAGGCTGTATGGGATAGCCTATTGCTCCTAGGCTACACACCTGTACAGCATCTTACTGTGCTGAATACAGTAGGCAGTTGTGTAACATCAATGGTATTTGTGCATCTCAACATACCTAAACATAGAAAGGGTACAGAAATACAGTATTATAATCTTACAGGATCACCATTATGTGTCATCTGTTATTGGCCTAAATTTCCTTATGCAGTGCATGACTGTGATAGAATTCCCTTCATTGCATCCCTGAGCAAATATGCTATCAATGGTACTTAAAGTGACTGAAAGTGACAGAAATGTTTGATACTTAGACATGTAAATGATGCTACTAACTTGCCATCAACATGGCAAGTGTTTTGAATTGTTTTTCTGCTGCGGTGACTAATTTAAGTTTATCTTTACCAGTTCCCTTGATCCCATTGATCTTCTGACCAATGGTCAATGACTTAAGGGGAGATGGGGCCCTCATTTGTCACGGCACAGCTTTCTGTGCCCTGAGACCCACAGAGGCAGGAGAGCAGGGTGGGAAAGGCCGGTCTCCAGCTGCAGCTTGCAGGAGTTGAATCCCGACTCCTCTGCAACCTGGCTGTGACTTTGGGCATGCCCCTTCACCTCTCTCTGCTTAGATTTTTCATCTATAAGATGCACACTAATAATAGTGCACCAGCTTCTCAGGGATGTTGTAAAAAGAAAGGGAATTAATGTCCATAAACACTTGGAACAGGATAGAACAGTGCCTGACGCATCATAAGTGCTGTGTTAGCTGTTATGCCTACCCTTAAGGAACCTGCTATTTAGGAAGGAAAATAAACCACCCACAGACGAGAAGATGATCAATGGTGTCACATGTGCTAAATGTCAAATGAATACTAGTGACCAGAAATACCGTGAGACCTCAACGAAAGGAAGAGATTGATATGGACTGGGTGCTTTAAAAGGACGTGTATTCAGCTAGAGTTAAGCTAACACCTCAAGACAGGAACATTCATTTACCCCCCTTTTGGGGATAATTGATTGAGTTGGAACAAAATCTACAGATCTTTGATTCTAGGTCCCTGCCTGACACTTGCGACGAGTTAGGGAGTCTAGCCTGATAGGTGGGTACCCTTCAGGTACACAGAACCCAACTGTTAAGGTCCCATTTATGTTGTTGCTCTGATTTAAGATGTTAAATTAGTTTGTTGCAAGTTCGAGATTTGACAGATGAGAGCACTGTTAGAGAGAAGAGTGGCCTTTTTCTCCCTCTGTCCACTGGCTACTGGAAGTCTTACAATTTGGATTTTATCGTTACAATGTCTAAAACTTCTTGGGGTTGGCTTTTGCGAAATAGGTTAGCAAATCTGAATTTTGCTCTCTTTACTAGCAAAGGATCAAGACGGTAACCCCTCAAAGGGAGGCCCTAATCTGCATGAGCAACTCCCTGTGTGGGACCAGGGGTCTTCTATCGCCCTCCCCACCCTGCCTGGCTGGCTGTTCCCTGGGCCTCCTCCCAGAGCCTCCGCTGCTGGTCTCAGCTGCCTTTCTGTCTGGGGTTCCTGCTGCTGGACGCCAGAGGATCAGAGGCTAGGAGGGGCCCACATCTTCTGAATTCCCTTCCATTTTAAGTCAGAGGAAACCTACATCTGTTGGTTTCCCGGGTGTGGAGCTGGTATTAATCATGTTATCGGAATGCTTGGTGAAGCATCTGGTGATGGTTTCTTTGCTGTTGGGAGATGAGACCAGAGGAGTTTGCCTGGAGAACTGCATCTGAGGACAGATGCTACACTAGGGACAGTCTGCCAGCTATATGTGTATATATACATGCACACACATATACACACAAATATGTAAATATATATGAGAGCACATACATTTCTTTTTCTGCCCAAATGTTAAATGTTCTGTTAAAACATCTGATGAGACGGTACCTCTGAGGGAAAATGAAATGAAAGAGTGTCTCTTATTACGGGCTGTTTCCATGGTAGCTTAACACCCTTGGGCAGCACCCCAATGATGAGTTATTACTTTTTAGCTAAAACACATTGTAGGGAACTGATTAATAATATAACTTTCACAGCAAAACAACAGGTTAATTTTTCTTCCGTTTATTCTCAGGTGCAAACATACACTGATATAAGTGTGATCATTTATCTCCACGTCTGACTCACTCATCTTTGCTCTTTCTTCACTGAGTGAACAAAGGAAGGGGAAAAGGCAATATTGACCCTTGGGGACTCCCTCCGGCAAAAGATGTAGGTGGCTTCTCAGATGCTGCCCTGAAAAACAGTGTTTTAATCAGGAAAGTCCCTTTCTAAAGCTGCCAGACCAAGTGTCTAGCAGCTACAGCATGTCAGATGGGATTCTACCCACGACACATCTTGGGTTGCGTATCAGAACTGATGTTACGATATGGTTTGACTGCTTACGAGGGCTTCTGGGAGAAAATACACCTGACACGATGAGAAACCTTTCTCTGGAGGAGAAACCAAATCCCTGTCGTTCAGTGTTTGGCCAACTGGCCTTAGAGGCTTAGAGCGGGATCCTTCTTGTGGTCAGGATGCACAGATGGCCCAGGGTCCTTAACAGAAGTGCCTCGGGGAGAGGGGGCGAGAGGGATTACTGCAGAGTGGGGCTGAGGACAAGGCGACATAGGGCTGTGCCCTAAAGACTCCCCAGCAGCTAAAAGGCTTATGGATTTCTCTCTTAGGAATTGGGAATGCATTTGGTAGCTTAAGAGGTTAAATCCCTGGATTTCACACTGCTTCTACATTACTAGGATGCCTTTGTCCTCTTCCCTCCAAGTCCCACGTCTCCAGGCAAGCTCTCACGTACGGAAAGTCCATCAAATACTATCTACAAAGAAAAATAATCAATGGAAATATTCCACATGTCCATGTGTTCATATGGGGATAAAAAATTTAAATCCCCTAAATACATATGAATCAGATTATCATCTTTGATTTAAGGTGATGATTTTCAGGCCACATATTCATCAACTGTAAAGAAAATATAACATAACAGACAATAGGTAAAAGTATAATAAATAACTGAAATATCCTGCGTCTTCTACCTTAGAACTGCTGATACATAGAAGTTGAAAAACAAATGAAAGACTGCAGCCACTTTCTTAATTACCAAAAAATTATATTCCAAAACTAATTATACATATCTTTTACAGCCCATGGAGAAAGTTAGATAATAGAAAATAGAATATTAGTAGATTTTTCCATATCACAATCTAATTCAATTCAAAGTTAAAAAGTAAACCAACAGAGAAATTTAGCAATAAGTAGCCCTTTAATTGTCCCAAATGATTTTCTAAAAATTTATTAAAATTGAATGGAGGGTCACTTTTACGCAGTTTGATAAAGATGTACTTGGGTATTTTCTCTAGAAATAGCTTCAGGTGACTGCCAGGTAAACAGTAAAATGGAAAAGTAGTGTTATATCTGAGAGAAGGGAAAAGGTCGATGTGTTTATAGAGAGGAGAACAGCTCTACATGACAGAAAAGACAAATATTTGTAGAGCATCTCCCCATGAATTCATAGAGACTCTTTTATTAATATTTCAACCTCAGAAAGACCACAGCAGGCTTTCCTGTGCCCCTCACAAATGAGGGAGTGAGCTCAAAGCAGTGAGATGATTTCTCCAAAAAAAAATTAACTGATTAGGCGTGGAGTGGATTCTGAGGCCAGACCCATTAAAGCTAAGGAAATGTTGCCATTTGGTGAGTTCTTACTTAGATGCCCTAGAGAGCAGATATAAACCAAAAAGAAATAAGTCAAAATAAAAAGACTTTCGGTTATAATTTCTAAATGTCATATAAGGAAGAAATTCAAATGGATTGTGAGGGCAGAATAGCCATAAAAGGTTAACTCTATCGATTTCTTATAGATCATGGGAAACATGAAATTTAGTGCAAAGTCTCAACACCAGCAATTGATACATGAAAGTTTCACTTAATTAAAGAAATGAATAACACCTCATAACTTAAAATACCTTATTCACTCGATCTGCCCTTGTGACTCTATAAATTCAGTGACATTATGTGGGATAGAGCAGACAGAAATCGAAATTAACAGTATCAGGAAATTACCAATATCAGGAAGGAAAAAGAGAAGATCACGCTAGACATTAAAACGATAATAAAGGAATATTTTGAAAAAATTTATGGCAATAAACTTAACGATTTAGATGAAATAAGTATATTTCATGAAAGACACAAACTATCAAAGCTCTTTCAAAAAGAAATAGCCTGAATATATGCATGCCTGTTAAAGAAATGAAAGTATTAGTTAATGGGATAGAGATGTTTTATCATTAAAGGAAAAGCAAGCAGGCTGCATCTATACTGAACCACAACCTGGAAGAAAAAATAGAATTCCATAATTGATTGTTTGGATTACCCAAGACTCCAGATTATTTCCATTTGGAGGCGGTAAAATACAGTGGTTAAGAGCACTGGCTCACAAGTCAAATCTACTACTTTCTAATGTGTGATTAGAAACCTCTCATTCTGATTTTTAGCTTTCTTATCTGTAAAATGAGGACATGATATTAATTTATAAGGTTTCTGGGAGTTTAAAAACTGTTATGTATGTTTTAAATTGACTAGACCTAATTCACTGAATTTATAGAGTCTCAAGGGCAGATCAAGTGAATAAGGTATTTTAAATTATGTAGTGTTATTCATTTCTTTAACTAAGTGAAACTTTCATGTATCAATTGCTGATGTTGAGACTTTGCACTAAGTTTCATATTTCCCATGATCTATAAGAAATTAATAGAGTTAATTTTCTGATATCAGAACAAACAGAAAAGTAGCAGAATTCTCAATTTCCAGTTACAACTTGAAGAAAGGCAGAAATCAATAAATATTAACAGAAAATAGTAGGGAGAAGAATTTCTGAATGCAAAAGCTGGTTCTTTAAAAAACAAATAAAATTCATAAATTTCTAGCCAAACTGGTAAGAAGGAGAGAGAGAAAGAAGACACAAATTACCAGTATCAGGAAGGAAAAAGAGAAGATAGTGATTGACATTAAAATGATAATAAAGGAATATTTTGAAAAAATGTATACCAATAAACTTAACAATTTAGATGAAATAAGAATATTTCATAAAAGACACAAACTATTAAAGCTCTTTTGAAAAGAAATAGCCTGAATATATCCATGCCTGTTAAAGAAATGAAATTATTAGTTAAAACCTCTTCACAATAAAAACACCAGGCACAGATGGCTTCACTGGAGAATTCTACTAAACGTTTAAGAAAGAAGTAATACCAATGTAGCACAAGTTCTTTCTGAAAACTGAAGAGGAAGGAACACTGTCTAAATCATTTTATGGGACCGGTATTATCCTTATACCAAACCTGACAAAATAAGGACAAGAAAAGAAACTACAGGCTCCATCCCTCACAAACAAAGACACAAAACAAGCCCACTCTGCTTTGACGGAGTGAAATGTTCCCATGTGAAGCCATTTAAAATGACCTGGATCGGTGATGTTGCAGGCTTCTTCCATGGAGCCCACTGCTTAGCTTTTGACCATGTCAGAATTTATATACTGAGAGCAATACTTGTATATTGAAAGTTATACCTTGAAAATATTCTGTAGTTGAGCCTTGGCCTTTCCATGAATTTCCTTTATCATTTTAGAGTCACTCCTACATGGACAGGTAGAAAAGCCACACGCAATGATGGTATAAACTGTGGAGAATTTGTCTTAACCTAGCACAAACTGTTTGACCATGCATCTTGGCATCTGATCACACGTTGCCTTGAGTTGTTACTTACTCTTTCCATAAAAACGTTCCTCATCTGCCATCTCAACTGTAAGCTCATTTCAATCTGGAACTGTGAGTGTTTTGATGCTCAGATATCTTCCCCGGACCACACAGAGCCACATGCCTACCATGTGGTCTGGGCTGTTCATGATCACGGCCAACTAGCATCAGGCAGCCCACTGCACCTAGTCCCACCAGGCCAAGTGTCCACCTAGGAAGACAGAATCTACATTAAGTATTTAAAACAAATAATTTAATTCGCAGAATTGGTTACTCAGGTGATGGGGAAGTTGGAGAGCCATTAGAGAGAAATGGGCTTACCCAGGGGTGAGCTGCAGCAGGAAGCCATGGCCACCCCTAGGCTAGAAAGACAACAGGAGTCAAAGTCACCAAATATAAGTTGGAACCATGTGGACTGGTTCACCAAGAGCCAGAGCCATAGGGGGTGCAACTGCTGGCAGAGAAGCCACCCAAGGCAGAGAGGGAGGGGAAGAAATCCATGGCATCTCCCTTCCTCATCACCTTCCAAACACTCCCCACTACCTCCTGTTGGCCAGACCCAGCTGGAAGGGCGAGGAACAGCTATGAGGGCAAGTAGACCATGGTGGGCACACCAAGCTCTTAGCCAAGTTTCCTTAGCCCTTCTCCCCAGCCCCTCTTTTCAGAGACGGATGGTCTCTTGTGCAGTCTGATTCAGCTGTGGGTTATCCACTCTACCCTCTGCAATGCCTGTCTTCATAGCAGCCACCCTCCTAGGCAGGGAGGAGCTGCCTGGCCTTCCCTAGGAGCAGCAAGAGGTGGAGGTTATGGAGCTTGGTGAGTGAGGAGGCAGGGGAAGGCGGTAAGAAAAACCAGGGACAGGGGCACATTGTGCAGGGCTGCTGACTTTCCCTGTGAGTGAGTGTGAGCCCCTCTGAAGGTGTTCAGCAGAGGTATGATGGGCTCTGATCATTTAATTCCAATGATAACTGTCGCTGCTGAGTTGACTGTAGGTAGAGACAGGGTAAAGGTGAACACAGGGAGAACAAATGGGACTATGATGATGACAATCCAGACAAAATGGTTCAGGCCAGGGTGCTAGCACTGCCGGCGAGGGCCAGGGTTGAGCCCGAGGCCTGCTGTAGAGGAGGTGACAGCGTGGCCAAGGTGCAGGGATAAGGAACAAGAGGGTTCATCTTGAAGCCAACTGAGCAAAGACTGCCAAGGAAGAGGGAGTGGTCACCCCGGTGGAGACTGCCACTGCTGATGGCCAAGTAGGAGGAAGGCCGACAACACTGGATCTAGCTGCGTGGGGTGTCTGGTGACCTCCACTGGTGACCTCCACAGGAGCAGTTTTGGTGGCCAGTGGGGGCGAGGGCTGGCTGGAGTGGGTGTAGACACAGTGGCTGCAGAGGAGCTGGAGGCAGTGAGAATAGACTGCCCTTTCCAGGCGCCCTGCTGCGCAGGGGAGTAGGGGAATGGCATGTGGCTGACCAGGGAACTGACTTTTGTTTGTCTTATTGTTGTTTTTGAATGTGAGAAATAAGAGCTTGTTTATATGCTTAAAATAAAGATAAACAAGAAAGGGAAATACCTGATTTAGGATAGAGAGGAGAATTTTGCTAGAATGGTGTCCTTGGAAGATTAAGAGAGGATGGAATTTTTATTTTATTTTTAAAATCGTATATATTTAAAATGTACAATATGCCACATATATGTATATATTTAGTGCAATGTTTACTTGTATCAGGCTGGTTGACATATCTGACTCCTCACATACTTACGTTTTTTTGTGTGCATGGTGGGAGCACCTGGAATCTACTCTCTTAGCAAATTTCCGGTATACAATATAGTATTATACATTAGCTATAGTCTTCCCACTGTACATCAGATTTCTAGACATTCATCCTATATAACTGCAACCTTGTACCCTTGGACCAACATCTCCCTGTTTCCCCCACCTGTCCACCTCTGGTAACTACCATTCTACTCTCTGCTTCTATATGATTCCACATATAAATAAGATTATGCAGTACTTTTTATTTCTGTGTCTGGCTTTGTTCACTTAGCATAATGTCCCCCAAGTTCGAGGATGGAATTTTAGAATTATTGGCCTTCTTGGTTTGCCTGGACCTTTCCCAGCACTGAAGGTCTGATGTCTCACAAAACCGTCAACTTTGGGCAAATCAGGAGAGTCGGTCACCTAAAGTGAAGTAGGAAGCAAGGTCAGCTGAGAATGAGATTGGGGAAGGAGATGCTGGGGGCTTGGGAGCAAAGCAAACTCTAGGATGCACCTCCAATGAGATCACACAAGATACCAAATCCGAGGAGGGCAGAAGAGAATGAAGACAGGTAATACTTTCATTATGGTTTTTCAGCTCCTCATCAAAACAATCAGTCATGAGACAAAAATCTTTAGCAACAAAGCTTTGAGCTCATAAAAGGGAAACCCAACTAGTGTCCAAAAAGAAATAAATAGGAATCTTAGCTGATAGCCAGTGTAAAGAGAAAAAATTCAAAATATTACCCACATCGCTGACCATATCTCTGCAGTTAATGGAAAATCACATCCTCTGTGAGCTTTTCGGAAAGAGGTTTACTAGATAAGATTGTTTGGAAAAATCTTACATAGAGAACTATTGACCATACTATTTGTTTTCCTTCCATTCTCTGGCTGTGATTGTAAACGTTGCTTGATAAGAACACTTCATGTGGAGAAGCCATAGATAACACCCTCAGAGGTCCCTGGCTCACTCTCAAATGATAAATCATGTCAAGATAAGGAAATCATTTGGTTCTTTAAAGTTGAAAAAGAAAATGTGATTAAAAATGTCATTTGGTAGATCTATGAGAAGGTTGCCTACAATCAGTTACCCAGAATAAACCATATTATTTAACGGTTGTCTGCAGAAAGACAACCTAACAGATGTTTAAGACAATGAAGGAAAGCTGAAAATATCTCGAACGTAGACGTGCTTTAAAGAAAAAAAGTGTGTATTGATTTTGCAGTGAGGGAGTGAGAGACATATAAGCATATGTCTCTGGCCTGATATTACTTTTATGGGAGATGTTTTTTCTATATATATAGAAATTAATGCTATGAACATTTGCTGCAAGTCTAGAAGGGAAAATATGAGACGAAGCCCTGTATAATCAGGATGTTGAACTATAAAGAATGTGACATATGAAAAAGAAGCTTCTTTGAAATCCAGGAAATCACAAAGTGGAAATCACAGGTAGACTGTGTCCGGGGTGGCGGGGGATGGGGTAAGAAAAGGAGAAAGAACTGGGCACATTTAGAGTCACAGTTATTTTTGTTTCAATTTCACCTTAAAATAGAAGACAGGGATTTCTTTTATAGA
>CAUYPO010145476.1:0-19152 GCA_963574435.1 Cheirogaleus major
TGGTTACACTGGACACCCCCAGATACTCCAGTGTAATCTTCCCGTCTCAGCGCCTGTAACTTAAATCACACCTGCCGAGTCCCCTGCCGTGTAAGGTAATATATTCACAGGTGTCTGGGGCTGGGATGTGGCAATATTCGGGGGCAGGGTTATTCTGCCTCCCACACCCTTGGGTGATCTCCAAGGCCCCGTAGGATCTGCAGCACCCCCTCCCCATTTCTCTGCCCCCATCTCTAGGTTTCTCCCTGTCCCTTGTTCTGTGCTTGTCACACAGGCCTCCTGTTTGTTCCTGGGACACACAGGGCTTCAGGGCCTTTGCATTGACTGTTTCCTTCTCCTAGAAAGCTCTTACCCCGGAAAACCTCATCACCTGCTCCGAGCACTTGTTCAAATACCCCCTTCTCCATGGGGCCTTGCTGGCCACCCTCAGTCCACACTCGGGCGTTCCGAGGCCCCCTACGCAGCTCTGTGCTCTCTCACGGCATTTCTCACTTTCTGACAGACCATGTAATTTAGTAATTAGGCTTACTGTCTTTCTGCCCCACTGAAATGTGAGCTCCCTGAGGGCAGGAAGTTTTGCCCGTGTTGTGCACTGATGTATGCAATAAGTGCTTAAGCAGCGCCTGGCACGTGGGATGAGTGAGTAAATATACATACATAATGGGTCACGCTTGAAGCTCAGACTTGTGGGGGGAGGGAGGGCAAGGGCATTATACGCAACCTTAAAATTGGTACCCCCATAATATGCTGAAATAAAAAAAAATGAAAGGACAGAGCGGTGAAGTCAGCCCTTGGCTGTACCTCGGACAGTGGGGAAGGCCAGACTGGCCGTGAAGCCAGCGCGGGGGGATGGGAAGCCAGTCCTAGGAACAGCCAGAGCATATCGAGAGCTTGTCATCCGCCAGGCCCTATCTGAGTACTTATGCATGGGACTCACCCTCGGAGATCAGCACAGTCATCACCACGCCCATTCTGCAGGTAGAGAAACTGCAGAACGCAGAGGTAGAGGCGTAGCCAGGGCGCAGACCCAAGCAGGCTGCCCGCAGAGCCCGGCTCACTGCTGTGGCCCCGAGGAGGTGAAGGTTCAGGACCGTGCAGTGCATGGTGGCTTCTTACTGCTTCTGGGACACATCCCATAATCTCTTCATTGCCAGGAGCCTGTGCTGTTTCCCTGGTTACAGAGACCTGTCTCCAGGAGCAAGGACAGGGATGAAATGAGGGAGGGGTGCATGTGAGAGAGAGATCACTCTTGGCGTTTGGTAATTCCAGGCACCAGGGACGCCCGGCTCGCTGGTGGCCTGCCCCTCTGGGCTGTTTCTGTGGCTTTGCAGGCTCCGCCCAGCTCCTCAGCGCTGTGGGCACAGGAAGCCTGGCTACTCACTCTTGTCCCTCCCCTGCTCGCCACTGTTACCAGATGCACAAAGGGACAGGAACTATTTGCACACTTGAGTGGGTTGAGAGGAGGGGCTCGGGGGAACAGTGACACAGAAGAGCTGTCTGAGGACTTGGAAGGTAGACTCTCCCCTGCTCACAGCTGCCCTGCTGGTCAGCCCTGCTGGGCTGCAAGAGGTGACTGTAGTCTGCGAGGAACACCTGAATTGTTTTTGACACAAAGAAGGCCTCAGCTAGCTGGCTGGAGACCGAGAACTAATGAGCTCTGTTTCCGTAGACGAGCAAGCCGAAAGTCTGGCCGTGTTGTGAGCAGTATGTTGTCTTTTCCTAACCCTCCTGCACGCTCCCCCGTTCTCTTGCGGTGGGCACACCAATAAGCTGAGCTGTGAAAAGGCAGGGGGCTCATTGCTTAATCAGCTATTGTGAGTCAGGTCCCAGGCACTCTGGGACCCCGGGAGATAAGAGGTGAGCAGTTATTTTCTCCATTACGAATGGGGAACCTGTGACCAGGAGAGCTTGCACAGTGCACCCAAGGTCGCCAGGAAAAGGTGCGGGCAGGTTTTGAAGCTGGTCCTGTCTGGCTTCAGGTTACTTATAATAATATTTAACGAGCTCTCTGTTGTATCAGTAGGGTCCTGAGTTGCTTAAGTAGATACCTGTGATTTCTTTTAATATTAATAGTTCCTCAGTCCAAAATATTGTGATAGGTTTGTAAATGTTTTTGCAGGGATCTTGAACCAGAAGTAAAGGCAACATATCAGTCAGGGTTCTCTAGAGAAATGGAACTGTTAATAGAAGATAGATAGAATATATCTATACATCCTATAGATGCCAATCTATCTATAGATATATAGATAGATATACACATATCAGTATATAGTGAGAAGGATTTTAAGGAATTGGTTCACTCAGGTGTGGGGTTGCCAAGTGTGAAATTTGTAGGACAGGCTGGAAACTCAGGCAGGATTTCTAGGTTCCCGTCCTGAGACAGAATTCTTTCTTTTCTGGGAAACCTCAGTTTTTGTTGTTAAGGCCTTCGACTGATTGCGTGAGGCCCACCCACGTTATCAAAGGTCATCTCCTTTTCTTAAAGTGCACTGATTGTAGCTGTTACATCTACAGAATACCTTCACAGCAACATCTGGGCTAGTGTGTGACCAAGCACCTGGGCACCATGGCCTGGCCCATTGACTGTAAAATTGGCCATCCAGGCACCACGTACTCAGTGCTTAATGCATGCTAGGCATTGCAGCAGGCACGTGCACAAGCTCTGTGCTTTTCCTCATCAGCGTACTTTACCAGTGCCCCAACTCTGACCCTCAGAATGATTAAAGCGACTTGCCCAAGAGGATAGCTCTGGTAGGGTCAGAGCTAGAAGCCAGGTTTGTCTGATTGCTACTCCCCCAGACTGCCTTCCCAAAGCTTCAGTGCTAAGAGTCTAGATCTAGCCATCTAAGAGAGATGAATGAAGTGACCCAGAGTCACTCAGCTTGTCAGGGCAACACTCTGTCCCCTGCAGGACTCACTTTCCAGGTAGATGATGGCTGCAAATTGTTCACCCCCAGGTCAGCAAACCCCAGCGGAGGTAAGATGAGCTAGGAGAAGGGCAGCGCAGAAGGGCCCAGGCTGCATCACCTCCTCCATCAGGAGACGTGCTCAGAGTCTGTACCCTGAAGCCACTTTATTGCTGAAACAGCTTCATAATGAGAGCCTTTCAGGACGTCAGTATCAAAACCTCCTTGGACTGAGTCTGAAGTGGACCTATCTGGTGACAAGTTCTTCTTCGTGTCAATTTGTATTTTAGTGAGATTAAAGGAGTTTGCAGAAAGCACTGCAGAGGCTGATGCTGTCTATGCAGGGGGAAACGAGGCACGTTGCTGAATGTTTACTCCGGGTCTTGCATTATATCAGGGTGGTTTGGTTGCAAGCAACAGAAACCAGTGCTAGGTAGGTTAATTAAAACAAAAGGAATCAAAAGAAAACAAGTACTGTTGGGCAGTATATCCTATGGAATCAAAGTAGGACTAGAAAAACCAATGCATAAGACTAACACACCAGGGTAGTTCCAGAACCTTCCCCAGCAGTAGTACAGAAGCCTCTAGAGCAGTGTGCATCATCATGGCAGGTCAGCTCTGTGGTTTACCAGTCTCTGTGTTTCTGTTCATATTTACAAGAATTAGAAACTGACTTGCTCAGCTTGGGTCAAGTGTCTACTCCTAAACACCCTGTCCTGGCCAGGGGCTCAGATAGACCAGGTGAAGCTGTGGGGGCTGCTTCTATGTATAGGGCCGTAGAAGGGGGAATTCGTTTTTAGCAGGACTTATTCTCCAAGAAGTGGTGACTGTAATAACTGTGAACATAATAGTAACTTGAGGCATCCATATTTATAGATCTCTATATCTATCCTGTATATATGCGTGTACAGATATATACTCTACCTGTTCCCTTCATACTTCAGCCCTCCCGGCCTTCTACTCTGTTTCTATAGCATTCATATGCTAAAATAGTCAGCTGCAAATGCAATCTTGGGCTCCAATTTAGAGAGACTTGTCCTTAGGCTTTTAGCATCCTTAAACATTTACAAGAGTGTAGGTACCACGTGGGCAGAGACTTGGGCTGCTTTGTTTACCCTGTATCTTCAGGCGCCTGGCACATCGCAGGTGGTCGGTGATCGTTGAATGAGAAGCAACCACACAGCAATACAGGGACACCTTCCCCCATGCCCCAGGGGCCCAGGGCCTTTGCCATCTTGGCCCAGGGATATTGTGTATACTCATATGTCCCAGCCCCAACACCCAGAATCAGTAGATAAGGTACACACACCTTTCCTGGGGGAAAGGTGATTAGCCTCAGCTCTGCCTATATCTAATACAGGATCGATATCAAAGAGGATGCCAGCTGACATAGTTGCTTGGCCATGGAGGAGGGAATCGTGGGTGTTTGAAAGCTGACATCGTCAGACAGACAAAGAGGGAGAGGAGTGCAGGCCAGGACAGGCGGACTCAAACCTCTGGCCCCCAGGCCAGCTGAGTGTAGCTTGCCACATTCTTCTGTCTTGCTGTCATCTTTTGCAAACCTCCTCTGAAACAGTGACGTGAGAACTGTATATTAATATCATTTGGTATATAGTTAACATAAGTATAATGATAAAAAAGGAAGTGCAAATGATATTCAGAGGGTTCCAAAATGAACTTCCAGTCCATCTCTCAGCCACCCACTCTCCACGGGGAGCTGGTGAAACCCTTTAACCAAGGGTAGTTTCAGAAAACTGTCCTTACTCTGACCTGGCCCAGGTTCCCCGCCCCAGAAGCCGTGCCGACGTCCTCAGACTGCTGTCCTGTTGTAGTCCCACACTGGCCTGGACTCACAGAGTCACTCCTTCATAGCAGGGCTACTCGTTGCAGACTGGCCCTAGTCCCTGCTCGTGCACAGGTTCAAAGTCTCGTTGCGTGAAGTGACTTCAGTAACGCAGCAGTGTAGCAGTGGACAATTGTGTCCCCACAGGGAGCTGCTGCGTCCTGTGTTTGTCAGAGTGTCCCCCAGTGCCTACAGTACCCCAGGGCGGCCGCCTTCTCTGTTGCGGAGGCAGAAGCAGACAGCCCACGATGGTGCTGAGACCCAGAGGTCTGCGGTCCGAGCAGGAGGCCAGAAAGGAGTCCCAGAGGCCTGGCCGAGAGAGACAATGGAAGACCAGGCCAGGGAGCGATGACACTGCTGCAGGGTGATAGTGATGCCTCGTCACAGCAGGCCTGCCACGGGCCAGGTGTGCCAAGCGGGGTTATATTACCTTCTCCAGTCTTTACAGCAACGCCAGGAGGCACATGTTACAGCCATCGTTTTAGGGAGGAGGAACCGAGGTGGTGAGACGCTGAGCTGCTTGCCCAGGATGGCAGGCCTCACAAGGTGACGTCACCAGGGTTCAAATCCACTCAGTGTTCTGTAAGAGCCTGATGCTGTGTGTTCCTCCCTGAGCCTTTCTTTCATTCCAAGTGACTGCCACAGAGCTGAGAAATGGCAGACAGATATCCGGAAGGGCAGGAGCTGGGTCTCGGAGGAGGAGAGCGGAAGGCCAGGCGCAAAGGCGGCAGTCAGGAGGTGATGGGAACCTTGCACCAAGGCGGGGACCAGAGCTCTGTCCTATCCATGCTGGTGGCACAGGGGGCTCTGGCTACTGTAGAGGCTCAGGGTCTGGAGGACTCGAAGGGTTGTGGAGTCACAGAGACGGGACCTGGGAGTCCCAGGTTGGTGACTCTCTTTGGCTTTCTGTCCACCTGCTCCCGTGTGGCCAGTGGTGCGGCAGGAGTGGTCGGCCGGCCCAGGGAACCCGGCAGGCTGGGCTCCAGCCCCTGTGAGCACTGTGAGACCCTCCTGTGCGTGACTGACAAGAGCACACGCTGTGACCGTAGCAGGGGTTCCCGCAGCCCGTCCCGTCTGCCTGCTCCCCATCCACCCTCCAGGAAGACCCAGCTCCCTGCCTCCGGGACACAGGGTCTCAGGTCCACTCTGGCCCCCTGAGCGGTATTTGGCGAGCTGCTCTGCCTCCCTGGGCCTGGTGCCACGGGGACCCCATCTCTCTGCCTGCTCCCTCTTTCCAGGAAGTCTGTCATCCAGCTCGACCTCGCCAACACCAAGAAAGCGATGATCGTCCCCGCGTTCGAGACGCTGCGCTACCGGCTCTCTTTCCCCAAGTCGAAAGCGGAGTTGCTGTCGATGCTGGACATGGGTACCCTCTTCACATTCAGGTGAGTTGGCCTCTCTGCCATCCTGGAGGGTACCTGGAGCCCTTCTCTCGCCTAGGAAACCCAGACGCCCAGGCTGTTGGCCGAAGTTTGTGCTACCTTAGTCTATGGTGAGGCCAAAATAGCACCGCTCGCCCCAAACAATCTTGGTATCTTCTCTCTCCTCCTCCCTGCACCATGTACTTTATTTGTACGTGCATGACAGTTGTTATCTGTCCAGATGGAAGGGTAGGCATGTCCAGGCAAGAAGGTTAAGCTTGTTTCTGTTTGTACTTTTTTCCAAACTCAGTTTAGGTTCCTGCTCCCATCTCCTGGCTCTGAATTCTGTCTTTTGTGTGCTTGTCCATTCATTCATTTGGTAAGTGGATTTCATTCCTTCCATTAGCGCCACGGTGGTGGTTTCTCTTTTTCTTGTTGGTGTGAGTGGTCTGTTCTCTGAGCCCGAGGCCTGGGACATGCGGCAGTTGCTTCAACAGCATAAAGTCACGAAGATGACTCCAAAGTCGCACACAGCAGATGTGGCAGCTGACTTTCCCATTGCCCGCGTGACAGTTGTAAGCAGAACCCTCATTTTCCTCATGTCCCAGACCCCTAGTCCTGCAGGTACATCGAGGGAGCTACCCTGTCACCGTCCAGAGTGCCCCCGGAGTCTGTGTGACTGCACAGCATTCCACACCCTGGGGACGGCCCTGGCATTGAGTGTAGCAATCAGGAGACCAGGGTAGGGGGAGTGGGAGTCCTGTTGGGTCTCTTCATCGAGCAGTCTCAGGAGAGAACCGTCGCTGTGCCTGCTGATTTTAAAGCGAGGTCTCCACTTTGAACAATGTCAGAATGGCCAACCCTTCCTTTGAGCCAAAAAACATACATTTCTAGGCAATTGCACTTTTATTAAAAAGATCGTAGTCATAGTAACTTGGGTTTTCATACTACTGTAAAGTTTCTAGAAGGTTTTCTCAAACTTTTTCTTGTGAAAATCACTCTATGAGGTAGGTTATTCATTCGACAATTCAGAGGTTATCATTCTTCACGTTATACGCAGAGGAGGAAACAGAGGAGTGGTGGAGGCAGGACTCAAACTCCAGCCTGCTCCTCTATGTAGGACTCTGGAAGAGTTAATACCCCCACGACCCAAGCCCTCCTTCTTTTCAGACAGAAATGACAACTGCCATTTATAGAGTGCTTAACATATGCCAGCTTCTGTGATTACCTATTTAACCCTCACAATAAATCTGGGAGGCAGACACTATTAGTATTATCCCCATTTCACAGATAATGAAACTGAGGCTCTGAGAAGTTAAATAACTTGCCCAATGACACACAGGCAGCGAACGGCAGAGCCTGGATTCAGCCCAGGTCTAAGGAACCACAGAGCCTGTGTTCTTAACCAAAATACCACCAGGCCACTGATCAAGCCCTGAATTTTCTTACTGCTATTTGAAGATGCAGGGTAAAAATTTGCTTCTGGAAACTGAGACTGTGAGACCAAACCTTAGTCTGAGTCTCTCATAGATGCCACAGTCTGATGGCTGAACACCTGACGCATTTCCAAGGCATCCTTCCTTCCATCTCCATCCCCAGGTGAGTTGAGAACTCATTTCAAGGTCATGTCCATGAGCACGAGAGCTGGGGTTTGACCTGCTGTGTCTGTGTTTGCTGCTCTGGCCAATAGCTGGCAAGCCAGGGGCAAAATTACAAACCTTCCCTCCAAGAAATTGCTTTTGTCACCTGCTTGCCAAGTAATGAACTCTTAAGCCTCCAAGTAGCTAAAGCCTACTCTCTACCACACCGGGAATGAGAAAGCATCTACAGCCCGACCAGTCCTCTAGGGCAGTAGTTCCAGAGCGTTCTCCCTGGACCAGGAGATCCGCATCCCTTCGGAACTTGTTACAAATGCAAAGTCTCAACCTGCCCAGACCTCCTGCATTAGAAATCCAGTTGTCATAATTTTAGGGTACACTCTAGTGTGAGAACAAAGCAAAGTGCCCCAAATCTCTTCCATGGCATCCTGTATGGTATACCCAGGAAACATGTCTCATCACCTCGTCACTGTTTTCTGGGTGCCACCTGTCATTGCTGGTCTCAGAGACCAACCCCTGAAGTTTAGCATCTCCCGGACTGAAAATAGGTTCCTCAGGTCGTTGCCAGTCTGTGGCTTGTTTTCATGGCAGATTAATTGTAACTTCACCGCATCTTATGCTGCCCGGCCTTTCGGCTCGCGGTCGGTGTCTGGGCTGAGCGGATGGAAGCTGCCCACCCCCCACCCCCAGCCAGATCGACAGAACTGATGCCGCCGTCCCAGCCCTTCCCTGTTCTTTTTCCATATTATAATCAGCCAAGAGTTTAGATTCTAAAGATGCCTCCATAGACAAATAAAATGGCTATCGATATCACTGAGAGCAAGACCAAGGAGTTGACATCACATCTGGGAGGCAAACAAAGAGGAATTACTGTTATATATATCAGTGACTTCTCTGAGCACTTTATGTGAGTTAATTCACTTAATCATCATAAATCTGTGAGGCAGGTATTATTATTGAAACCAAGGTATGGAGTAGTTAACCTGCCGGCACCTGTTGAATGGCAGAATTCAAACTGAGGCAGGCTGCCTCCGGAACCACAGTTTTTAACCACTTTGTTGAACTGCCTGTTAGGGAACTAACATTTCTTGAATTCCTTCAGTGCACCAGTACCGTGCAAGCACTTTCCGTTTTCTCATATAAGCTCCTTGGCAATGCGACCAGGTAGGCATTGTTTTCCCCAGTTGACACAAGAGGAAATTAAAGCCTAGTTAAAGTACTTTGTTCTGCAAAGTTCTTCAGCTCCTAAGTGGCAGGGGTGGGATTTGAACCCTGGCCCAGTGGCACGACGGTGCCGTGCTTTGAACCTGATGTGGGTTCGCAGTCATCAGCCGTAATGCGCCAGTTCTGTCAAAGGCATCAGGTGTTGGGACTGCCTGTTCAGCAAGTTCACAAATGGAAAAGCAGCCGCTTCTTGGCCTAATTTTTGGATTAGACCTGAGACTGACATCTCTCACAATATCCTTCTTTTTCACACTCCATTAAAGTCATATTGATCAACCTTTCATTTTTCTTCCATTTAAGTGACTTTTGCTTTAGTGGAAGTTGCTGCATTGATGGAGCTGAGATTCATGTCCCTGCCCTGCCCCAGCCTGGCTGTGTCACCCAGCAACACAACTTGACGAAAGGCATGTGTCGGCCAGTGCCTGTTCAGACACACTGGGACGTTCCCTGAGGGTCCGGGGTTGTCTAGTCAGCTGCATTCCATGCCAGAGCTGCTCCACAGGCCACATGGAACACTTGCTGTCACTTAGAGTGCCCCTGGCTTTGGAGAGCCTTCCCCAAGGAAGAGATGGGGCCCAGGACTTCCACTAACTTTCTCCCCATAGCTGAGCTGTTGGGTTCCCACCTTCCTGTCTTGCTTTCATTTCATGAAGCTTTTCTTTCTAGCTCTGGGTACTGTTAATACTTTCCCTGGGCCCTGTCTGGTCTTTCACAAGACACCTCCTGCTTCCTGCCAACTCTCTGTGGTTTCCAGAGGCATATTCCTATCCCACTCATGGGCCTCTGTTGTGGATATTACTCACGTTGTTGGATTACTCATTCATTCATTCACTTATTCAACTTAGTGTATAATCATTGAGTACTTATTCTGTAGGCCAGAGAGTGGGGACAGTGACAGATGAGAGAGGTAACCCAGCAAATGGTTAGGGACCCTGGCCCTTGAGCCAGGCTGCCTCGGTTTCCATCCCAGCTCCACCATGTGCTATTTAACACTGGGAAAGTTATAAGAATTTAAAACAATACCTATCTACATAACATTTAAAATAGTCCCAGTACATAGTAAGTGGTTAATAAATATTAGCTGATTTTTATTGTGGTTATATGGTTATATTCATTTTCTATCGCTATGTGACAAATTACCACAAACATAGCTTAAACAATACACATGTATGATCTCACAGCCTCTGGGGGCCAGAGGTCTGGGCAGGGAATGGCTGACTAACTGCTTGGATCTCACTGGGCGGAATGCAAGGAGTCGGCAAAGCCGGTCTCCGCTAGAGTATGTGGTCCTCCTCCCAGCTCGCTGCTGGGTGGCAGAATTCCTTTCCTAGCAGCTGTGGGCCTGAGGTCCCCGTTCTCCTGCTGGCTTTCAGCTGGGGCCACTGTCAACTCCTAGAGTCAAGTTCTTTGCCACATGGCAGCTCCAACATGGCTCTTTGCTTTCTCCCAGCTCTGAAGGGTCACGCGGTTAGGTCAGGCCCACCCCAATCATCTCTTTTTTAAGTAATCCAAGGTCAACTGATCAGTCACTTTATGTCTATAAAAATCCCTTTTGCAATATAATGTAACATGATCCCAGGAGTGATGCCATACTCACAGGTTGTGCCCCAAGGGGGAGGACATTCTACAGGGTGAGGGTTATGAAGGGCCGTCTTAAATGTCTGCCTGCCTCAGTGGGACCTAGCAGGAAGAACCATGCTGCAGGCCAACCCAAAATTGGTTCCTTTCAAGTGACACGGAGCACCCCCGGAATTCACTTACCCTTTCATGGTGAGAATCTCCTCGTTAGCGAAGGGTATAGATAACTAACTGGATTAGTTTCCTGGGGCTGCAGCAACAAGGTGCTACAGACTGGGTGGCTTCACATAATAGGATCTTATTCACTCACAGTTCTGGAGGCCACAAGTCCAGAATCAAAGTGTTGACAGGTCCATGCTTCCTCCAAAGGCTTTGGGAAAAAATCTTCCTTGTCCTCGTCTGCCCTCTTTTGGGTGGTTGCCAGCAGTCCTTGGATTCTTTGGCTTATCGATGCATCATTCCAGTCTCTGCCTACGTCTGTATATCATATTTTCACTGTGTGTCTCTAATTTTTCCTCCTATAAGGATACTTATTAGATTGGTATCCACCCTAACCTGCTATGATGACATCTTAACTTGATTACATGTGCAAAGACCCTGATTCCAAATAGGTCACTTTCACAGGTACTGGGGGTTAGGGCTTGAACGTTGCTTTTGAAAGGGGACACAGTTTAGCCCACACCGATGACTATATCAGCATGTAGCTCTTCTTCTTCCAAATCAACAGCATTTTAAAAACCCAGCTTCCTTTCCTTTACCCAGTGGCTTTTCTCCCTGTGTCCCAGGTACCACGTCTGGACGAAAGGTCACGCACCCACAAACTTCGCCAAGTGGCGAACTGCCACCACGCCTTACCGGGTCGAATGGGAGGCTGATTTCGAGCCATATGTGGTTGTGAGACGTGACTGCCCTGAGTATGACCGGAGGTTTGTGGGCTTTGGCTGGAACAAGGTGGCTCATATCATGGAACTGGATGCGCAGGTGAGAAGAACGGAACATTCACCTGGTTGCTGGGTGGGGAAGGAGAGGCCTAGATCTTAGAGCTGACAAGAAAGTAGAGACCTAAGAGGGAACAAGATGTGCTCAGGGACCTAGAGTTGAGCATGTGGCTTGCTAATCTCTCAGGCTGTGGATCCCAAACCTCTACCCCTGGGTGAGAGTTGAGTTCCTGGCCACGCAAATGTGAGTTTCCTGTGACAAACCACTTAACCCCTCATCCTCACCCACGCAGGTGATGAAGACAAGCAAATAGCGACCATCCATCACTCTGCCTTTGAGTCATATGATTGGCAGAACATCCTAAGACACAGCATGCTGCTGAGACACAGCTAATTATTCCACCCTTTGAGTGCAATGATTTAGGTGGCGATGTTTAGGCTGTATTTAGCCATGAACCCCTTCATTCGTTCAGCTAATCCTCACTGAGCACCTCCTTCAAAAGAAATCTGCAGAATTCTGCTAGGTGAAACCTGAGATCAGCAAACTTTTTCTGTAAAGGACCAGATAGTAAGTATTGGGGGCTTCATGGGCCTACAGGTCTCCTTTTCAACCACTCAACTCTGCCGTTGTAGTTCAGTCGTAGACAGTCTTTAAATGAATGGGTGTGGCTGTGTTTCAATAAAACTTTATTTACAAAAACACGCAGCAGGTCAGACGAACCATAGTTTGTCAATTCCTATGTTAAACAAATGCAAAGCTGCTCTGGTTATGTTAGGAGAAAGATGCCTGGGTCCCCCAGCCCTACTCTTTTTTCTTTGTATGCCCTTCTCCGAGGCATCTCTCCTGGAGCACAGTGTAGACATTTTTCCACAAGAGCAACTCCAATCCAAGCTAGGCTGAGATTGGCCTTTCAAACAAATCACCAGGAGAACTTTCCAACAGATCCAGTGTGCTTGAGAGCAGTCTCCGGTGATGGCTGAGGACCGCTGATGGAGACCGAGGTTGGAGAGCACTGTTCATATTTAATAGCAGAAGGACTGGCTGTCGTTATCCACATTTTCAATAACACTTGGAGCAAGCGCAGCACTGCTCATGCACGGCAACGTACGGGCTGCCTCGGCTCCTGCTTGAAAGAAAGGAAATGCAATATTCATGTGTCCAGCACTCTTGGGAGGTGAACTGGCTCAGAGAAAGTTAATTTTTCCAGCACAGAGTCCTGGGCTTTGTTTGTTTTAGGCACTTTTGACAGAACTCTTGAAAATGTATTGCATATTTTTCTTTCTTTGCCAATAGCCCATGCCAAGCATAATTTTACCCTTCACAGTGACTTAAGAAAATAATGAGCGTATACCCAACAGGTGGGACAGCCACACCCATGGGGGCATTGGGGTCGGAGGGACTCTTTGGCCCTACATGAGATGTCCCAGACAGGTCAGCTCTGGGAGGTCTTGCATTTCCTTTTCATCCTTTTTCTCACTCATTCCTCAACAACAACTGTCATTTCTTGCTCCTGTCTGTATATTTCTATCTGTAACAACTACCTTTGCCCACCCTGATTTTCCCTTTCTGAATTTATTTTCATCTGCTTTGGCCTGGGATACTAGATGACCCAAGCTTATGAGACATTATGTCCAAAATCAGAGTAAACACACGTGAGTGCAAGTGTGCTGCGTTCTCCTCTGAGCTACGTGACCTGTATTCGTGTCACCTATTTCAGCTGTTTGGAGGCCTTTTATTTTTGGCGTATTTATTTAGCTGTGGTCTGCCACGTCGAGGATACTGTCTGATGGTGTCGCTTGTAATAGCACGTATCAGGGAGAGTTTTATCCTCGGTGAGCTTCAGTCCAGTGAAACATTTGTTTTTATATTCATCTTGTCTTTCATTCTTGTTTTTGTCCCTTCTTCTGCACTAATCTGTTGAGGCTGTCAGATCTCATCAAGTCCCGTGAGGGATCACATAAACAGATGTCAGTTGATTGAGCTAGAGAATACCCCATGGCTTGCTTCATCCTAGAGTGTCCACGTGGTTGTGAGCACACATTTCTCGAGACCTTTTCTGGGCCATGAGCTCTGCTCAGCACTGTCCGTGTGTCATTGGTTTCATCCTCACAGTCATTTGTCAAGGTAGATAGTATTGCTTTCACTTTATACATGAGAAAATAAAGGCTCAGAGAAGCTAAGTATCTTGTCCAAGGCGATGGGAACAGCCCTGAACTGTCCTGCGCCAGAGCTGTTGTGCTGTCCGTGCGCTGGCCTGTGTGCTGGTGTCATTCTTCGGGTCATTCATTCACTTGGTCATTCGGTCATTCCCTTGGGCCTTCCCCCACGTGTCACGGGGGGTTCTTGCAAGTTCTCACGCTGCTCTTACCTCCTTCCAGGAATACGAGTTCACCGTGCTGCCCAACGCCTACATGATCCACATGCCTCACGCCCCCAGCTTCGACATCACCAAGTTCCGTTCCAACAAGCAATACCGCATCTGTCTCAAAACCCTGAAGGAGGAGTTTCAGCAGGACATGTCCCGCCGCTATGGCTTCGCTGCCCTGAAATATCTCACGGCCGAGAACAACAGCTAGCACCAAGAAGCCCACCACCAGGGAGAGACATGCTGCCGGGGAAGAGCCACTCGCTGTTTGGGGCCCAGCCTTCAAATTCGAAATCGAGCAATGCTTTGTGGTTTGTTTTTATTTGTCTCTTTGGCCCAACAAAGCTGCCCTCACTACGGAGATCTTGGACAAGGATCCAGCCAGCCTCTCTGTGCCCCTACCCAGCATCCCCACAGGGTGGAAAAACAGCCCACCTCTACAAGTCTCTTCAAGAAAGGGGACATGGCGGGGGGAGAGGAAGTACAGGGGTTATCCCCTTACTGCAAAGCCACAAGACCAAGGCAGGGCTTTAGGGTGTTCCTATTGCTTTTTAATGATTATGTTTCTTGTCATAGCTGGGGAGGAAGGGGAGTCAGGGTGCTGGAGGTTAGTCATCCCAGGAAATAAAAGCAAAACTGTCTCTTCATTTAGAGGAAACGTTCTCTCTTGCCCTGCAGTCTAGATGGGTATCCAAAGGGGGAGGGCAAATCAATGATCTGAACCGACCAGCTGGGAAAACCCAACGGGGACACTGTATCTGGTGGGTCCTGGAGGTGGGGTTGATTGGTTCCTTATCCCCAAAGTCACTCTTGTTTTTGTTTTGATTTGTTTTTCTTTGGGGGATTTTGTTTGTTTGTTTGTTTATTTGGTTTTGGTCTGGCCATCCAAAATAGAAAATCCAATCCTTTAAGGCTCTAAAGGAAAATGAGCTGCCTCCACCGACGTCCCTCTATCAGCAGTGGCCCAGCAAGGAGGACAAGAGTCTTCAGCCAGTATCTGAACGTGGGCGGCTTCCTTCAGGACTGTCACCGGGGCTCCCACGACTGAATTCCTTCCTGCCCAGGACCCAGGGCTGCTGTGGGGACTGTGGGATTACGAGGGCTGGCTGCTTCACACATGTCACATTTTCTATGGGCAGCGATCGAGTCACGGGAAAGGGCTTCGAAGGAACTATTTCAGTGCACACGAAAGGTACGAACCTCTCAGGCCTTTGGAAGAACTTTAATAATTCATGCGAGCCCAGTTCTGAAAATTCACACATCCATTTGAAAACCCACAGAAAGAGCGTGCTAGGTCCTCTGTGTTCTTGCCTGCTTCACTGTGGATGATGGAAGAAGTGACAACCTCAGTCTCCCTTTGGGACCTGTCCAAGGGTAGGCAAGCACCTTCACCTTTACGCAGATCGAGGAGACACTGGACTTTTTACCCATTTTCTTTACTCTTCAATATTAATGTTGTGTTTACATTGATGAGAACCAGAGTTAATGCCCTTCCCTCTGCCGGGCTGTTTGTATTGAGTTGCAATGTGACCAACGAAAGCTGCATTCAATAAATGAAAGTACAGACTGTTTCTTCCCCATTTCCCTCCCACTCTTGTAAGAAGCTCCCGACACACTCTTCGATTTCTGAGCAAAATCAAAATTGATAAGCAGCAACTTCATACTTTCTGTTCTCCCATTTTCCTCATCATTTGAACTTTAACCTTTTCTTTCCTCTCCTTGCCGAAGTTAGGTTTTACTTTATCCTCTAACCCTCAAACCATTTTCAAATTTTCCATTTAGCTTCTGTCTCAACCCTGAAGCCAGGTGTTTTATTATACCAGATGTGAGCCAGCCGGGTAAATCGTGGTGATCAACAGTAAAGTAAACATTCCATCCTTTGGCCTGGTAGTCATATGCAGCCTCATAGCAGTCTGGCTCGTGAGATCACTCTGTGTGTTAACATGCACAAGTGGATATTTCACTGAGATTTATACAAAAATTAGGAAAATCACAATTGGGACCAATCCTTGCATAGATACAGATAAGTATATTTATGTATGTAGGTCTAGCTATATATAGAAAGAGAGCATATATATATATATAGCATGTATACAGCATGATTACAAAAGTAATATATATAAAAAGTGAAACATTACAAAAAAGTGTTCCAAGTACATGTTCAAGTCCAATTTCTTCAGTGGTGTGCTGAGCCAGCTCCTTCATGCTCACAAGAATTTATTATTCTCATCTCTTTCCAACTCCCATGTTCAGCGATCCACCCTTCTCACTCCCAAGAGCCGGTTGTTAAATATTTACCAGCAGCACACTGCTGCCTTTTCCTCTCCCTTACGTACACACATCCACACAGACTCCTCTTCCTTCCCTGGAGAGGACCCCTGTTAGTAGGTGTACTCGTATTGATACAGTTTTTGAATTAATCATTACCAGCCTCGAGCCAAGTGAAAATCTGCTGGTAGCACTGGTTCCTCAATGCTAAAAAATCAAATTTTAATCCCCTAAAACTTTTTATTTTTTAAATTTTTTCTTGGCCTCTGAATCACACTCAGCCACCTTGCTTTCGCTTACATTTTTATGGGCATAGCCGGTGACCGTATAATTGGTCGTCCAAACTGGGTCACTTCTGAGAATGAAAGAAGGTGCTAATTACTTTGAGACAATAGATACAAACTGGGAGATGATGTAGCTTCATGTACACTGAATCTATTAAAGCCAGAAACTGAGACTCCACACCAGCAGGAGGAAATCCTGTTTCCCCTAAGTAAGGTGCCTGACACTCTAACCTGATCTCACTTAAAGCTCAGTCGTTGGCTGAGGCCCAAGTTCAACACAGAAGCTGCCAACCCAGTGGAGACTGAGGTCTGCAGAGCCAACGGCATGAATTCCCAGAACTTATGCTGGGAACAGCAGTTCATTGCCAGCCCCCCTCGTGTCGGGAGCTGCAGCCATTGGGTAGAGGTAATTGCAAAGGATGTTGATTCCTTTTTATCAATTCCCTAGGGTAAAACAGGTTTTTAAATGGGTTACACTAATGTTTTTATGCTTAAAAAAGCTAATACTCTCTAGGCTTTCAGTTGAGAAGAAGGACAGGGTTGTCTCATTTGGCCCCCTTAACATTCGGTGTACAGGGGAACTAAGATTTATTGCATAACCACTAAGTGCAAGAGCCTTTTGCACACATTCGCTCAGTGAACCCTTGGAGCAAAACTGCAAAGTGGATATTACTGTTTGTAGATGAGAAAACTGGGTGAGTCCTGTGAAATCAACTAACTCCCCCAAATTCACATCCTACTACCCAAAGCCATATAACCTGTAATGCTACTCCCTTCCCCAGTAAGAAGGAAACATATTAAACATTGGCAGACAAGAGCATTTGGACTGACACAGGAAGATTATTGCTTTTCTATTCTTTCTTCAACATCCCCCAGTGACACAGTCCAGACCGCAATCTCTCCTGGAGACTCCAGATCTTACTATGCCTGTGGACTTGTTGAAAATCGATTTGAAATGGACCTGGGCAATCTATAATCATGTTCAGACAGCTGGGTTCAACTCTAGGGGGTAGTAATTGATTTCCTGAATGCTTCTCCTGGGTTGTTTCTTAGATTACTTGTAACAGGTGAGAGTCACTGAAGTTTAAGCTCCCTGTTGGACCCTGACTCAGCACAGTGCCTCTGAGTGATCTCTCCAACTGTGTTGAGCTGATTTACAAAGGAGGTATTTGCTGAGTTGACTAATAGCTCTTTGTGCCCCATCATGAAAGGACAGACCCTACTTTAATTCTGTTCCTTTCAAAGACTCTACTGTCTTTGAGTTAAGGCTTCATTTGTGGTCACCAGGCCTTTAGGGAGCTCTGTGTTAGTGAAAGAAGCATGATTAAAATCACCTCTCAGACACAGCTCCTGCACAGTCTTGGTGAAGATATTACAATAAGAGCTACTATTTATTGAGCCAAGACTTCTGTGGTAGTTGGCACTGATGGATCCTCACAGCCCTGTTATAAGTTAAGAAAGGTATTATTATTCCTGTTATTTATTTAGCTAATAGAACTAGCTCCTGGAGAAATTATGTGACTTGCCCGAGATCACACAGGTGGTTAATGGAGGTGCTGGCATCTGAATCAAAATCTGGCTGGCTCCAAAAAACTCATATTCCACTAATATGTGCTGATGCCTTCCCAGCTGAGGCTGAAGTCAGCGTGGCCACTGGGCTTATGCAGTCATGTCTTCATGTAGTTCGTATGCTTTGTTTTCCTCATCCTTTTTTAATCCTAAGGGTTTGTTTTCCAGCTTAATGCCATTAAAGTTTACGAAATGCCAGTTATCTGCCATATGAGGGTTCAGACCCATAGAATCTGATGTCGGGGGTACCATCATTTTTTGTTTTCATTCATTTAACAAAACCGTTCTTATTAAGTGTCCTTTATTTTCAAGAAATGACTGATGATATCTAAAAGGACCTAATGGGGGCACCAAAAAGATATGGGGTTTCTGGTTGTGACTATTTAATGGATTTGTTTGTTGGTTTGTTCCAACACATTCAGATAGCCTTGAGAGATAACGTCTTCTGGAACGAAGGCGTGCCGGTCAGTTCTGGGAAAGTGTTTCCCAGTGTGTGGCAACAAAACCATCTGGCCAGTGAGGCCAGGATGATGTCATGAATGATTGGCAGGGCTCACTCAGAGCAGACTTCAGCAGATCCCTGGCTAGGTCGTGCTGCGGTGGTGCTCAAGGAAGACAGTAAGAGCTGCGCTGATGTCAATAACTTCGCTGCACTCCTTGCCATATCTTTCTGAATCCCACAAATAATTTACTGAGCATCTACCCTGTGAAGAGCACTATCAATACAGCAGGGAAACAGGTACAATCTTCTTTCATGTAATGGACGATTAACTGGGCAGCAGAAAAGTAGATAATACTGAGGCTGGTTTCGCCTTATTGCCTTCACATAAACAATTTTTTTATTTTTATATAATACGTATCATTTATTGTATTATACATACATGGGTGATCATATTTTTAAAGCAGTAGTTTATAATAGCTTGTATTACTTATTCCCTTTTCAATTCAATTTAATTTTTTTTCCTTTTATTTCATCATATAATGGGGGTACAAATATTGTTAGGGTTACATACATTGCCCCTACCACCCCCCCCACATGCCAGAGCTTCAAGCGAGTCCAATCCCCAGGTGGCACACCACATAAACAATTTTAGTTTAGTTTTATTTTCATTTATTTCTGCCACTCTTCTGTAAGTTTTCAGACTTACATAAAAATTGCTGGGATAATAATACAAAGAACTTTTGAATACCTTTCATTTAGATTGACCAGTTGTTAG
>CAUYPO010145481.1:0-11291 GCA_963574435.1 Cheirogaleus major
ATGGCTGGGAGCGGTGGCTCACACTTGTAATCTTAGCACTTTGGGAGGCAAAGAGTGAGACCCTGTCTCTACAAAAAAATAGAGAAATTAGCTGGGTATGGTGGTGTGCGCCTGTAGTCCCATTTACTTGGGAGGCTGAGGCAGGAGGATCACTTGAGTCCAGGAGTTTGAGGTTGTTTTGAGCTGTGATGATGCCACTGGACTCTAGCCCAGGCAACAGAACAAGACCCTGTCTCAAAAACAAACAGGCACCACAGGTACTCACCAGCAAATTGGTATTAACGGATCAACACCTAAGTGGACATATAGGAATAACATTTGTCGGGTGTCGGGCGGGTGGGAGGGGGGAGGAGGGGATGGGTATATACAAACATAATGAGTGAGATGTGCAACGTATGGGGGATAGTCATGCTTGAGGCTCTGCCTCGAAGGGGGAGGGGGGCATGGGCAATATACATAACTGTAATATTTGTACCCCCATAATATGCTGAAATAAAAATAAATAAATAAATAAATAAATAAAAATAAACAGCTGGAAAGTGGGGAGGGTAGAATTCATACCCACAGGGCAAGGCTTGCTAGGATTCTAGAGACAATGTCCTGAAAGGCCATGTGACCAGCAGGAAGGGTAGATCAATAGATGGCTTTGCAGGCAGAGTTGGTTGCCTACTCCCTACCCTCTTATCTATGTTTTCTTTCTTTCTGTGTGGGCAGGTGTTGTGGAAGGAGTGTTTTCTTTTTCCTTCTCTTAAATATTTGGTAAAATGTAAGTACTTCTGTATACTTAAATATATAAAATATTCTCCACAAAAATTCTCCCATTCATACCTCCATGTTCCAGGACATATAAATTCTAACTGAAGTGTGTCCATTCAGAAGAGCAAGCCGCAAGCACAGGCTTAGTCACTGATGCCTGCGGGCGGTGGGGCAGGGCAAATCCACTCCCCATCAGATCTCCCTGAGGCCCAGAGGTCAGAGCAGAAACAGGCTCTGCCTAAGGGGCAGAAAACTGTTCCCAAACCCAGAAAGGAGACAGAAGGGCCTGTAGTGTAAAAGCAATGTCAGTGGCTGCGAGGAAAGATAATTGAACATTTACACTGAGATTCCACTTTGGAAATCTCTGCAAGGTGCTGCCCAAGCTCATCCTTGCCTCCCTTTACCCCCCTTCTGTGCTGAATTACAGAATATATTTTGAGGCTAAAAAAGAAAGGGGGTGGGTGGGAGAGGGGAGGTGACTCAACATGGAAATGTGACCAATAGTCAGACCAGGTCCCAGCCCTGTCCCTGCTTGAGTGACCAACTGTCCCAGTTTATCTGGGACTGAGGGGCTGCCCTGGTGGCAGAACTTTCACTGCTAAAATCTGCAAAATCCTGGAGGAACGGTGAGTTGGCCACCCTATTCCCTGCGGACCTACTGGTGTTTTAGAAAGATATCCTGGAATAATTTACAACACACAAATCCTTTAAAATTAAATATTAAAATGAATACCAAGATTCATTGGAGCTAAACACTCCAATGTTTAGGATTTTTGTTATATTTCTGTATGTTACATTTTAATATAAATATTACACAAAATGCCTGGTTTTAGAAGGTTATGACTGTTTCATAAATAATAACTGCCATGACTTCATAGGTTACTGATCAGCAAAAAGTTTAAATATTTAATTTGAACTCAGATGATCTGTTTACATATAATTATACAATGTAAAAAGATAGAAGGAAGTTTGTCATTAAAAAGTGATGGCATTTGACAATAACATAATTGAATACTTTAAATTTTAATGTTATATCTCACAACATTATCTTACAAAACAAAAACTATAGCAATCTATTCAAATTAGAGTTATTGTATAAATATCTGCATTACCTGCTTTTCTTAACATTGTTGAATCAAGGCCTTAATTTTATTGAAAAGTGAATATAAATCTGTGAAATATTAATATGCATTACATATTATAAAATAGCATTGATTGAAGCACCCCCCCAAAAAAGGAAAATAAAATAATGAAAATGAGGCCCAGATTTAACAGATGTGGATATTACGGGTTGGCCTATATGATGAGACTTTATTTAAAGCCTCACTGCTTTATTAAAACCATCAGAAGTGGAAGTGCTCATTTATTTAGATCCTAGATGAATACAGTGGGCCAATCTAGGTGATTCCACATATGTTGGTTTTGAGCAGAAAAGCAAAGGGTAGCCCAAGAGAGAAAACATGCTATTTCTTTAACATCATGACATACATATTCAGAGAGGCAGGACTCTCCTCTCCATCTTGGGTGGAAGAGAAGACACCTGTGTTCTTGACCTTTAAATTCACAGTGACCTCACCTCATAGAGAACAAGCCCCAACTGTTGTCCTATTCCTTCCTGCAAGGACAGAGAGGAGAGGAGAAGAATGAGGACCCAGTGAGGAAGGGAACTCTAGTCTTCGAGGGGTACTTCCAATCACAACACACAAGAAAACCGTACAGTTAATGGTGCCAATCGGCTCTTACTTTGATTAAAAGCAAATAAAATGAAGTACTAACACCGAGCTCATGCTACAATGTACAGTGTTTCTTTTTCTCACTCTCTCTGTGTGTATCTTCATATGTCTCTCTTCAGGATGACTATTTTCGCCAAAGGAGACAATGTCTGCTGAAATGTCTACTTGTTGGAGGTGATCTATATCAACATCTGTGATGGTTAATATTATGTGTTAACTTGGCTAGGCTGTGGTGCCCCATTGTTGGCTCAAACACCAGTCTGGATGTTGCTATGAAGGTACTTTAAACACATTAATAATTAGTTGACTTTGAGTAAAGTCATTAAATCAGTAGACTTCTAAGTAAGCAGATTACTTTCCATAATATGGGTGGCCCTCATCTACTTTAAGATCAAAGACTGAGGTTTCCCAAAGGAGGTATTTTTCTCAAGACTGCAACTTTAACCCTTGCCTGAATTTCCACAAATTTAAGACTTACTAGCCCCTACAACCATGCAAGACAATTCCTTAAAATCTCTGTATTATAAATGTTATACATATGGTATGTAAAGCTATATATATATAGCTTTCAGAAGTTGTATTTTATATGTGTATATATATGTGTGTGTGTGTACATGTGTGCGTGTGTGTGCATATATATTCTATTGTTTCTGTCTCTCTGGAGAACCCTAACCACTACTACAACATCCTTCTGAAAAGAAGATCTAGAATATCACAACCAACCATTGCTACAAAAGGATCCTGTTACCCATCAAGCTTTCCAGAGTGACAACTGGGCACCTGACTAGCGAAGTCCTTCTGCTATTCTAGCAAGCTGAGGAAAATGGCAGAGGGTAGGATTCAGCTTTCCCAAGGTTCCTGGTGACCACAATGTGTTCTGCTGTAATATAGTAAGAATGTTCCCAAGAAATCTTATTACAAATATTTCCATGAAAAACAAGCTTCAAGCCAGGCATGGTGGCATGTGCCTGGAGTCCCAACTACTCAGGAGGACCACTTAAGCCGAGGAGTTTGAGGCTGCAGTGAGCTAAGATTGCACTACTGCACTCCAGTGTGGGTGACAGAGTAAGATCCTTTCTCTACAAAACAAACAAACAAAAACAAAAACAAACAAACAAAAATACACACTCACACACACACACAAAATGAGCCTCAGTTGGAGATCGGAAGGGAGTCAAGGCTAGAGAGTTTAAAATGCTCAATAGTAAAGTCCTGTTTATCCTGCAGGAATTTGATCATAATGATAATTTTTAATGTCTGCAATCTGCTGTTTGCACAAGGGTTCAGGCTTTTCTTCTGCTTTATCTACCAACAATTCTATTAATTTAGGGAGACAAACCACGTGAACAAAGCAGCTTCCTATTAATATATAGAGGGCTGTCCCTGAGAGCTGCTAGTTCGCCACTACCAGGCCGGTCCAACCAGACTATTCACCTAAAAAGCTAATCTTGTCTTTAAGTGGGTCCCTGACATTCAATTCACATGACAAACACACAGGCAGCAGGGGAAAGCCTCTTATTCCAGTGTGGGTCATCCTGTGGGCAAGGCTTTTCAGCAGTGAGCCGGTACAGCGAGGCGCAGGGATTTAGCATCCATCAATCTTTTTTCTTTTAGTCAATTCAGAAGCTAGAATCGGTGGCTTGCAATGAAATGCCAACCTCATGAACGCATGGTGTATTCCCCTGGAAAAGATAACTTAGAGTCAGAAACCAATTGGATGCTTCTGCCAGTACCTGCCAAAGACTAGGTGATTCCTGTGCACATAGATGTGGAGGCACACGGGGCAGGCTTTGCACTGAGGAAGCTCATGGTCTCTGTGACCCCAGCCCTAGTGGGATGGAGATATAGTGCAGAATGTATTCATTAGTGTGTATATAACTATTGAGTGCCCATGATGTGCCCACTTCTTTTCTAGGTGATGAAATCTGTTGCTCCGTTTCCCGGAAATCACAGCAAACGGTCTGGGTGTGGTACCTCTCTCAAGAACCTCTTGTTCCAGGGCAGGGCACATAAGACTTGTGAGCTCAGCACTGGTACATGAGCATACTTGTGGCTGGCTATAGGGCAAGAGAATATTCTTGATAGGACTATTTCATGTTCTAGAAATCTGTATGCATCGGTCATAAATCAATCACCTGATAACCCAACTTGGTCCAAATTCCCCCAATTTCCTCTGGCATTACTCTACTGGTGCAGAGTTTAAAGAGATGAAATAGCAAAGACATGGTTGTGCCCAGAGCACAACTGGCAAATGACAGGTTCTGAGAGTTTTCAAACTGTTATTTTTTTTTTAACTGTGAAATATAGCTCACTCAATTACTAGATTAGATAGGATTCAGAAAGAAGGAGGGCACACTTACATGGAGAGGATAATAAAGGATCATTTTTGAGGGTATGGACAGGGTTAGGAAGCCAACAGAGGACAGGGAGGTGCCTGGGACTGGTAACTGTGAACAGTTAGCTCCCCTAGTCCCCAGGTGGCAAAGGGAGGGTGCGATCACCTGCACAAAAGCCATGGCCTTTATGGGCGGACGCTGCACCTCTGTGCATGGTGGCAGGGAGGGAGCAGTGGACTGCATATCCCAGCCGCCTGCTGCCCTCATCCTCCCGTTTCCTGCCCTCGCCCCAAGTAGAAACTCCAAGCAGAAAACAGGGAGGAAGGTGGCATCGTTGCTACAGTCTATAAAGTTCAGCCTGCTGGGAAGGGCAGGTGAACACTAACCAGCACAGCTGCAAATAAAACCACAGCAGCAGCCACACAAACGCGGTTTGCATTGCTTGAGTGCTGCTCTGTACGGGTTAAGGTTCTAGGCGCTGGGAGATGCATTCTCTCCTTTATCCTCAGATGCAAGAGTGGAGTCATGTCATCTCCCCAGATATGGAGCAGATCTTAAAACTCTTCAGGAGTAGTTCGTTTTCAAACCATTCGAAAGAAAAAAAAAGAGGTTCTGAACTTTTCTTAATGGCTCACCGCATCTCTCTGCTGCCTGCACAGCCTCTGGCCTGGAGTCCCGGATTCTGGTCTCCAGTTTTGCCACTAGCAAATTATGCGATCTTAGGTAAATTATTTGCTTGACTCTCTGTGAGTTTATGAAACCCCATCTCCCTGCTCACCTATAGAAACACACTCTCGGTTCTCAGCAATTCAGTTCTATTGACACACAGCGAATGGAAATGAATTAATTCTCACTTCCCGGTTTGGAATTTCCAAAATTATCACACTGTCACAAGAACAAAATTAGTCAAAGCCCCAAGCAAGCCACTAAATTAATACCCCATGAACTTAACTCTCTTTATTGGATTCATAAGACAGTTTACAATTTTGAACACCATTGTTGGGGAGGAAAACTAAAGGAGGGCTTGTCAGGAACTTTCTAGATTGTCTTCTGGGGTCACTCAACTGATTGACACACTGATGTTTTTAACACATTGCCTGGTTCACAAACCCTATTGTCAGGGCTGGTAATTTGTTGTAGAAGTGAAGGTGACTCTCTTTAACTATATAGAATTCCACACCTTTGTCATATTAGAATCTGGTCAACCAGTTAGGGTTAGGGTGACCCTGGCAGGGAGCCTTTGACACAGTGAAAGGCTAGATCTCAAGCTCAGAGAGGGAGAGGAGAGCTCGTGTTCTCCCTAAGGTTTGACAGCATCGGGATTCTCACAACATGTGCTAAGCGACTAGAATCACATCCCTTGACCAGCAAGCTTGTTCTCATGGGGAGAGGACACAGCATGCCCTAGGCTCACCAGATGATGGTCGTGAGGTAGACCAGGAGTCAGGAGGCCAGATCTCCTAACCTGCTCCTGACTTGCTGTTTAACCAGCATGTGGGATGGGAAAGCAACTCCTGACTTCATAACCTATCCACACTTTCCACTGCTCTTGGTGAGAGTCTGGCATCCCATCTGACTGGGGCCCACCTTGCTCATCCACCATCCACTGTGCTCTCTGTGCTGGCCATCTGGCTACTGGCCATTAGTGACTTCCCCTTTCTTGCTCCGTGCCACAGGTGCCAGCCGTGCCAGCGACACTTCCTAGGCTTTCTTGTCTACTGGTTTCTGCTTAGGTTTGGCCAATGGAAGACAGACAAGGGATTGGAGGGATTTCTCCCCTTCTCTCTGCTTTGGGTCTCATGTCTCAGACAGTGGCAGCATCTTCTTCGTAGATCCAGCTCACATCTTCAGGGCTTTGGTGACACCATCTCCACCTTTGCTCCTCCAGCCCTACCTGTTGTCAATATCTGGGTCACCTCACTGTCTCCTGTGTGCCCTTTCAACTCTTCTGCTACCTCCAGGCCCTTGCACCAAATTCGTGGCATGAGTTCTGTCTTTCTACCTGTGTCCTTCTAATACACTGGCCCTCTTTGTTACTTAAATGAGCCTGCTACTTGTTCTTTCTAGTGTCCTCTATAAAGATCCAAAATGCCCTACACTCTCCACCAGGAGATCCCTCCCTCTCTTGGGGCTGGCCAGCCTGGAACAGCCTGGACTTCAGATTCCTAGAGAGGTGTCTCTTTACAAAGCAAGCAGGGCTCTGGAGCTCGAGCCCAAGGTGGCACAAAGCCAACCCACTTCTACCTCCCTGAATTCTGAAAAGGCCCACAGATACCAGCACTTACACAAAAGGTCACTGCTCATTTTAATCAAACCACATTGCTCTGCACGGCTGGGCTGTGGCCTTCAGTCAAGATTTCCTGCATGGCAGATTTTCTCTCCTCTTGGATAACAGTGATATTTGCTGCAAGCATCTAATAGAGCTTGAAATTACCCTGGCAAGTTGTTTACTCTTCTTGAGAGTGGCGCTAGGCTCTGAGCAATGTTTATCCAGCACTGTCATTATTTTTATTAACTAAACCCTTGCACTTCCAAAGTGTGCTGTAAGCTCTGTAAATATTTTATTAGCCTTTGTAATTAGTTGTTGCATCTCACAGCCCTGCTGGGAAGTGGGTCAGTGTGACAATCCCCATTTTACCACTGATGTGGAAGAGAGCCACCCAGAGATGGGAAAAAGGCCTTGAATCTAAGGGCAGAGGCTCTTCCTTCTAAGGAATGACAGGTATTCTTGCTGGAATTCATATGGATCTGATAGTCCCAATCCTGAACAATGAGAATAACTGTCCATCCCTTGCAAAATGGAATGGTAACACTCCTACAGAGGGCTGTGCTGAGAATTGGATCAAAAAATAATAGGAAAAGTGGTCGGCACACAGAAGCTTCTAACCCTAGTAGCACTCAATAACAACAGTTTCCTTTGCTTTCTCTGCTTCCTTCTCATTACTGCACCAAGGTTCGATTTATTCACTTTTGGAAGGGGAAGGGGAGGAGGGAGAAACAAAGATAACTGTAGTCTTCAAGGAGCGTGGTCCAAAAATGTGACCTGAAAAATCTCTCATTAGAATTTATTTAACTTTTCTTCTGTGGTCAAGTATATGTTGATTTTTAAACATATTTTCCAGGGTAAGAAAAAGTCATATAGAACTATTAAATTAGCTTGTTGGTTGCGATGTTTATATCCTTTCTACATTGCTTATTTTTAGCCTCTTAATATTATGAAATAATGAAAGAGGTATAATAAAATTTCTGTAATCTCTGTAATAAAATACTATCACTGTGATTTTATCAAATTCTCACTATATTTCTAGGAGTTCTTGCTCTCTGTATTTTGCTGTTATGTTTTTGAATGCACAAAGGTCCATAGTTGTTTTATTTTCCTCAAAGATTGTTTCTTTTATCATCAAAAATCTAATTCTTTCTTCATTTCATGGTTCAGGCCTTAAATTAAGTTTTATAGTAAAATGCCATCTTTCTTGGTTTTTAATTATTTGCATTTGCCCAGAGTATCTTTGATCATTAAAATCAATATTAAAATGAATATTTCCTTAATATTTACTTTTAGATATGTCTCATAAACTTTATATAGATGCAAATTTTGCCTGTTTAGTTTTTATAACCTGAGAGTCTTTGTTGTTGTTTATTAAGGACATGTCAACACTTTTGTGATTATTGGATTAAATGGTATATTTACATTTAGTACTTTTCCTTTTTTAAATGTTTTCTGTTTATTATACTTACTGTTCCTGATTTATATTTTTTTCTACCATGTGGTTTGACCACAGTTTTCTTCCCTATACTGACTCCTAGCCCACCCTCCACCATTAATGTTCAGCTGTTATTATGTTTCTCCATTCTGCTAGGGGGTTCTTTCCCACCTTTATTACCTATTTAAACCTATATTTTCCATGGATATATGAAATTAAATAATGGCCATTCTGTCCCCAAAAAGCCATTTGCCCATGCAGTCCCCTTCACCTCTCCTTGGGAAGGAAACTTTGTAGTATTTCTTACTTAATATGGCATTTCCTTCCTGCTTCAACTTACATTTTTGCTAAGATAGCCCTTAATTATAAATTCAAAACCATTAGTTTTTCTCTTTAAGGGTTTCAAAAATTCTGCCTTGACACTTTGCATTTCCTTGTTGTAGTACCATCTTCCACTTAGATCTTTTTCAGAAAGTAGGTTATTTGATTACTTTTCTCTTCTTTCCTTTTTGCCCTTGTTTAAAAGTTTTTAATCATTTTCGATTTTTCTTAGGTTGGCCAGAGAGCAAAGCCTGACACCAAGGCTTGCTGGGGACTTGATCCAGGGGATGAGTGATGAGTGTCTGGACAGGGAAGCAGGGAAGGAGGGTGAGCCAGGACAACGATGCACTATTGCTGGGCTGTGACTGCAGGTGACTGGTTGCTCCATCCTGGGGGGACTGCCATGAAGCCTGTCTCAGAACTATCCATCCAGAGGAAGAAGGAGGGAAGCATTCATCTGCCAGCTCAGAAGCCCCACCCACCATGGGTCAAAGGTTTGCCTCATGGAGTGTTAACTCCCTTGCGTTTCCACGTTGCACATACGTGAGAAATGAGCAGGTTCCCACGGTGGCTCCTGCCTGGGACTTCACAGAGATGCCCCAGGGTATGAAGTAAGTAGCACAAGGCATGGGCCTGAGGCAAGAGACTGTCACGTTGCACCTGCAGGAAGCTGGTCAGATCCTGAGTAGAACCGGCTACCACAGCTAAGGTTTGAATAACACAGGTGAAACGTAGGCGATCTGAAGCAGCACACAGAGGGTATACAATGCAAGTACAATGCCTGCAAATCATCACAGAACCAAATAATAGCAAAAGAGTTCGAATAAAGAATTACAGCTCCCACCCCAACCCTTCTAGTCTCTAAGGCCACTCCCTACAAGTAATTACTCTTGCCTCTTTGAACTGTTTTCTCCTGATATTAACCTACATGTTTCTAAATATTTTTATATTGTCATTTTTGGGGGGTCTATTTATTTCCTGTTAAAATGATTCAAAATTTTGTAGTAATATCACCAAAGCCCACCTCCCTGCTCCCATCCTTCTGAAGACTTTTACAAAGTAGTTTTTGTTTATTAAAATGTTTACATTATTTTGGCTATGTAAATATTGTTCATTGTGGTGGAAAGCAAAGTATTTTATTTTTTGTACTACTTTTTCATTTTCCTGAAATTAATAGCCACCTGGTTTTATTCATTCACCTAGGTTTTATGTACCTATATTTTTTTCTACATTCTACATTTGAACTACCATATACCTACCAGTGCTTTCTTTTGGGATGCTCCATCATATCAGATAACTTTTGAATAAACAGTTTCTTTTGATTCCCTTTTGATCCCTCTTTCGGAGCCTTGGTTCTTCTCAGATCTGGGAGGGCTGGCTCCCTGGATCTGCTACAAAATCCTCAGCCAGAGACCTCCCTTTGTGCTCTTTTCTGCTGGAGACCATTTCTTGCACTCCATATCTTTCTCTTTTTTGTTTTATTCCCTTAATTTGCGGGAGTACATCCAGCAGTTGTCTGCCATGAAAAGGTGCCTTATACATTCTGGTTTTAGTCCATTTCTTTATTTCTCCTTCGTACTTGAATAGTTCTTCAACTGCCAGTAGAATTCTAGGTTGGATATTATTTTTTCTCAGAATTTTGAAGATGGTTCTCCTTGGTCTGTTAACATTCAGTGTTGCTCCTAAGAAGGCTCATCCATGCCATTCTGACTTTGAGCTTTCCGATTTTTTTTTTAAATCCCTGGAAGACTTCAGGAGTTCTGATTTACCTATGATATTCTGAAATCTTAAGGTTTCATATTGGAAAAGATACTCTTTAATTCACTGTATTGAGCTCTTTCTTGGGCTCAATAAGGAAGCTTGTGTCTTTCACTTTTTAACCATTTTCTCTCTATCTTATCATTTTGATGCTGAATGTCTTAAATTTATCCTTTAGGTCATTTATCTTTTTTTCATTTTTCCTCATCTCTTTTCACAATGTCCTATTTTTGTTTTATAGATATAACATTTTATTTCATTTCTTCTCTTATCCAGCTTTTATATTAGGCACTTAAAAGGCACTCTATAAATACTGGTTAAATGAATGAACCTCTCTGGGGATAATATAATTATTTTAATTATTTTGGAGTTCTTTTCTGTTCCTGGCATTATCTTTAACTCCAGATTCCTTTTATTTATTTTATTTTTTTTTTTTTTTGAGATAGAGTCTTACTTTGTTGCCCAGGCTAGGGTGAGTGCCGTGGCGTCAGCCTAGCTCACAGCAACCTCAAGTTCCTGGGCTCAAGCGATCCTTCTGCCTCAGCCTCCCGAGTAGCTGGGACTACAGGCATGCGCCACCATGCCCAGCTAATTTTTTCTATATATTTTTAATTGGCCAATTAATTTATTTCTATTTTTAGTAGAGACGGGGTCTCGCTCTTGATCAGGCTGGTTTTGAACTC
>CAUYPO010145486.1:0-15568 GCA_963574435.1 Cheirogaleus major
ACAAATAATCATCACTGGTCCGGGACGTGCTGCTTGTACTTGCTCAAGCTTCAACCTGCTCCTTCTAAGTTGAGTTTTAGGCACATTTGAGTAGTCCGGCATGCAGGAAGCCATGTATTGGCACACACGTCTGTACAATAAATGACTAATACACCCGTGGGAGACCACGCCGCCCTCCAACATGGGGAAATCAGGATGATGGAAGAAAGCTCCTTTTTACATGCATGAAATAATTTATTTTTATTTATTTATTTTTTTGAGACAGAGTCTCGCTCTGTTGCCCAGGCTAGAGTGCTGTGGCGTTAGCCTAGCTCACAGCAACCTCCAACTCCTGGGCTCGAGTGATCCTTCTGCCTCAGCCTCCCGAGTAGCTGGAACTACAGGCATACACCACCATACCCGGCTAATTTTTTCTATATATTTTTAGTTGTCCAGCTAATTTCTTTCTACTTTTTTTAGTAGACACAGGGGTCTTTCTCTTGCTCAGGTTGGTCTCGAACTCCTGACCTCAAGCGATCCTCCTGCCTCGGCCTCCCAGAGTGCTAGGATTATAGGCATGATCCACCACACCCGGCCACATGAAATAATTTTTAACTGCCCTAGTCAAAATCTCTTGCTCTTTTACAAATAGAAGACAGCAGAAAGAAGCGAGAAAAGCCTATTTAGTATAATCCAGGGAAAAACAATAGTTTTCCTAGGCAGTTTCACAGATCTGAGCTCACCAGGCAAACTTCAGGCAAGTGAGGCTGGTGTTTTTAACCATCCAGAATGATGAGTATTTGTGTGCAACCCTGATCCATCCTGCCCACAGGGCAGAGCCAGCCTTACACCTTTTTCAAGAGAAGAGTCACGATGTGGAGTGAACTCTACACCTTTGAGTCTCCCAGGGTTTTCTATTAAAATGCAAACTCTCCTGGGATGCCCTAAGATTTATAAGCAAATTGTTTAGTCATCTGTCAGTATCCTGGTTGACAACACACTGAAGGTGTGATCCGAGACAACCTGACCCACGGAGGGTGCCAAGGGTGGGCTGGGGAACGGGCACCTATCCAAGGAGAAGGCAGCTTAGGGTGTTTGCAGGTCTGGCTCAATGTCGGTTAAATTTGGGTAAACTTGTGCAAATTTAACAAGCCACAGCAGAACAAATGAGTTAGGAGGTCACACTGTCTCTCTTTTCCTGGAACTCAATTCGCTGCTCCCAGACAGGGGCAGAAACAGGCCAGAAATCCTTCCTCGCTTTTAAAGCCGTCTTTGCTGGCCCTGGCTCCAGAGTCTTCAAAGTTATGTACTCACAAAAAAATCCTTAAATTCTGAAAAGCTATGTGTTCCTCTGCACCATTTTTTGAGTTTACATGTGAACTTTTCATCTTTATTTTAAATAGTCACAAAGGATAAAATTTCTACCATATCTTATATTGCATGTAGACTTTAAATATATTTGAGGCAATACCTTGGAGTTGCAGGTTTAGCTCATTCCGTTTGTGGAAATTCCTACCAGAAGATCTAATTGGAAAAGTCTGCCCTCACCGTGAAACCAATTGCCAAAATCAGTTTGCTTTTGGTCAGGAGAAGGCTGGCTTCATTTTTCAGTTCAAAATAACGGTGTTCGTGTTCTCTGGGACCACCGTCTCATTTCGAATTCCGATTTTAAGAAGGAAAGAAGGAAGGAGAAGACATGGCTTAGAGCTTCAGCTTTTCTTACCTTGATCATGGGACTTTCTCAGGAGCAATACATTGTGGTTTTTTGGTTTTCTTTCTTTTTACTCGTGGTCATATACCACAGTAGTGTCATGAGAAGTATTAATAGGTACATTTTTCTTTAATGAAATCAAAGAAAGACATTTTGCAGAAGGGGAAGGAAAATCACGGACCATACAAGCACATTCTCAGCCAACCAAAGCAGTTTTAGGAAAGACTTCACACAGAGTTGGAGGACGTGGAAAAGCACCCTTTAGTCTCTCCTCTTCCAAGGCGTCCTATATTCCATGAATACACCTGCTTCACACCCACCCGAGCTCCCTGAGACCCGCCCTCACGGGCTCTCCGGCTGTCCCTGAAGGAAGTGGGGTCTTCACCTGGTGAGGATCTGATTTGCAGGCAGCCAGCAACTTATTGAAGTGTTAGAGGTCTCCTTTCTGTCCTTTTCACTTTTAGTTCAAATTTCTTTCGTGTCCTCAAATTCAATCTTGGTGGTGCGGAATCTTTGCTCTTGGTTCAGCCTCGCCATTGTCTACAGCCTCCCGAATGTACAGGTCAAAGCCAGTTAAAATTATATATATTTTTAAATTTCAGAGCTGGAACGTTTGATGCTCTTGAGCAACGAAATCAAGAATCCCAGTAAGTAAACCCCGGCCCTGAGCTGGTGACCGAGGCCCCATAGGGCACGTGCATTAACGTAGGAGCTCCGGATGGGGCAGCCTCGGGGGAGGGGAGGCCTCATCTCACCCCTCCCAGCGTACAGGGCTCGTAACCTATTGATTTAAAACAGATGGTAGCTTATATTGTAGCTTGTAGAAACTTGCATTGCCTAGAGAGTGTTTTTCATTTGGGGTTTTGTATAGCTGTTCCTAATCCAAGTGGGATGTCTACCCAATGAAATCTTCGGTTGTTGGATTGCGCTGAGTATAGAGTATAGGGCATCTTTAATCACTGAAAATCCAGAAAGCAAACGGGTAGCACAGAGGCTTTAAATGCAGCAGCTGGCTAACCATAGTTTTATTTTTTATTTTTAGTCTCCATAATCTAATACTCCACGGTTTCACATTCTCAAAAAATCCAATAACTAGGATTGATATTTTCCTACAATAGGCGGCTGTTCTTTCTCATAAGGATCCATGCATTATTGACTCACGATTTCTTTTCTTCCTGCAGCGATCCCTCTGAAATCGGAATTAGCTTATGAGATTTTTGATAAGGGCCAGGTCCGCTTCTGGCTGCAGGCCGAGCACCTGTCACCAGACGCCAGCTACCGATTCATTATTAATGACAGAGAAGTCTCGGACAGCGAGGTGAGTTTCAGTGTGCGCGATCTCTGCCTTTGAGGGAGCAGTTTTGTTTTGTTAGGTCAGTCGCCTCAGTGCGGCGTTCTGTGTTTGCTTCCGTCCCTTTTCGAGCCGTAAAGATCGGGGTGTGGAAGGTTGACAGGATGAATGGAGACGGCTGATGCTCGCGATGCTCCGAGGCGTGGTCGGGCTTACAGAAGACATCAGCCCAGACTTTCATATCCAAGCTGGTTGGAATTAAAAAATGACAGATTATGTTTAGAGACTTGGAGCTCGCTTCTGTGAAAACGTTCAGGTTACATGGGAGGAAGATATCCTTGATGGATCTGTTCATCTATTCTTGATAACAGTTAAGAAGGCATATGTTTTCTGCCCTGTAATGCGGAACTCCTCCCTTCACCCCCCACCCCATGACAGCTCCCCAGGGAAAACATGGGCTGGGAAATAAATTTCTGCAACTGTCCTGACCGTTTCGGCTGCCCTCTTGGAATGGCCAGCTGATCTGGACCAAGGAGGCAGGGCAACCGTCAAAAGTGCATGTCCTGCCGCGGTGCAAACACACTGGCCCTGGCTCTACTGTTAACTGCAGACAGTGAGTCCCATGATGGGAGCAGGGGCACCCTTTCTGGCTGTGGAGTATTTTGGAAGACAGTGATTGCATTTAGATGCATTTCCTCTTATCTAATTATAGCACACCTGGGAACCCAGTTACAGGACAGCCTGTTTGAGGGGGTCTTTCCTTATTGCTCAGTGGTGGGGTCGGGGGGTCTCTTGAACCCCACCATCTTTACCCAGTGTGTAGTGGCGTTGATATGCTTCGCTGTCCTGCTGAGTCCTAAAGGCTGCATTCATTTGTTTGCTGCACGAACGCTAAGCAAAACTGTGGGAGGTGGGAATGTCTCATGCCTCAGAGCAGCCCACCTGCAATTTCTCTGGGCTGGACCTGCATCCTCCCCTGAGCCTTTGCGTCCGGTGGGTGTTTACTGAAGCTTGGTTGGTTAGAGGGACCCCGTCAGATGGAAATCTCGCACAGACGAGGACTGTGTGATTTTCCTCATCCAGCCAACCGTTCCCCGTGAGAGTCAGGACATACTTTAAGATTCCCATAAATGGGAAAGTTGGCTAAAAAGTAGAAAATATGTAGCTTCTTTTAGGCTGCCAAAGAAACAACAGTGTAAGTATTGTCTGCAGGAGACGACTGTCCGATCAAGGTAATTGGAGAGATTTTCATCGAGCAGAGATCACGCTATGAACCGAAATGGAATTCGGTGTCATTGTACTTTATTTGCAGAATGATTCTTTCGATTAACATTTCCTGCCTGCCGTATAGAGCTTGCTTTAAAAGATGGGAGTCGTTGCTCTCTGGCTAATCTTTTGGAATGTGGCTGCACTATCTTACTTCTTTAATTAGCAATCCGCAGGTGGCTTTGACATTTGGAGATGGATGCTGTTTTGTGAAAGTCACATAAAAGCCTGTATTTACGGCACTCGTAAAATCATTGAACTTTGTCTTGCTGCATCATGGCCACAGCAAGGAGCCTAATTATTTTTCTAAGACCTGCTCAGACACTGCAGTTCGGTAGCTGAGAACACGGGACAGGCTACTACTGTCTCGTTGAGAATCATATCTTCTAGTTTCTCAGAGCTAATTAGAGTAAGTTCCTACCTTTCTCCGCTTACAGGCGTTTGACGTGAGCATAACGTCACACAAATAAGGACCATGCGTGCATTTGTCCAATCAACTTGAAATTCACCCTTGGTGTTCAAAAGTAAATACTCAAAACTGTAAAGAAATCCAAGGGCGAGTTCACCGGGTTCTCGTATTCCCAGCCCTGTTTGTGCACTGCCCGGGGCTGCTTTCGTCTCCAAGGATGGGGACAAAGTGTCCCGTGATTGACACCATCACCGGGGCCAGTGCCTGGGTGCAGGTCCCCTGCGTCCACTGCCTCAGGACAAGCCCTGCATTTGGATGTGACCAGGCCACCTCCAGGGCTCTGCCTAACATCAGACCCTGCACTAAGAGCAGCCTGAAACACAGTCCGTTGTCAGTATCCTTGGAGCGAGGACAGCTACGGCGTGAAGCTCACTTCACTGCCGTTTTCCACATGGGCTGCCATCGTAGCTGGTGATGTGTTATGTTATTTTCTCCCCGTGGATTTTAACATTTCACATTGGAAGCCCCTTCTTGGGTACCGTGTAGCATTCCTGCCGAGCTGGTCGGTACCTGGAGCGGTTTGCATTTCAGGGGGCTCCCCTCACAGAGCCGGGGCTTTGCCACCGGCTGGAAGCTGGTACCCCGAGCTTGGTCCTTGATCCGCCCAGCGGTTCCATCGACACAATGTCATTTTGTGTTTCTGTGTGTCACGATCCCTTAAGCTATAATAGTCGACGCAGCTGTGAAATGTGGAGAGAGAGAAAAACGGAAAGGGGTCTTGGGAATTCACTGTGGAATTCTGTTTCCCCGATGGCTCCCAGGCACACAGAATCAAATGTGACAAGGCCACCGGCATTATCGAGATGGTCATGGATCGATTCACCATCGAGAACGAGGGTACCTACACGGTGCAGATTCACGACGGGAAAGCCAAGAGCCAGTCTTCCCTGGTTCTCATCGGGGACGGTATGCCGGGCCGGGCGTCTCCATGTGTCCGGGAAAAATAACTCAAATCCTTTGGGCTGGGGAGAAGCAAGCATAGTTCACATCTTTTTTTTTTTTCCCTCTTGAATATTGAATTCAGCATTCAGGACCGTCCTAGACGAGGCTGAATTTCAAAGAAAGGAATTTCTCAGGAAACAAGGTGAGTAGCCGGCCGGCTGTCCCACCACTGACGCAAAACGGAGTCGTGCGACTTGAGTATTTGTCAAGTCACCGGATGTGGCACCCAAGGGCTCTGCAGGCATTTTAGGTGATCGGGGAAGTAGGTTATGTCGTAGCCGTGGAAATCTGGGCACTTTTCTGCTTTGCTCTTTAACGTGTTCTGTCTGTATTTTTTTCCTTGCTTCTACCTGTAAAAACCCCAGATGTAATAATAATAATTGTCACCTTTCCTGCTGTCGTCCTTGTCACGGGAATGGCCTCTGTGACCACGCTCTGCTGACCGGGGTGGAAAAAAAAATCAGAAGATGGGTCATGAGATATAAGATGAAGACATTAGTTTTTGTTATTTTGAGTTATTTTTATTTCTAATAGTCAAAAATATTTTGCTCGTTGCCACATGACGAACTTTTTTTTTTTTTTTTTTTTTTTAACCAATGTCGTAGAATGTATTTGTATGAAAGAAATCAACACACACTTTCTAAACCCACTTTGCATTTTCATGTTGAATGGGAAAATGGTGTTAGTAGCATAGGGCTAAACACCACACTTATTTCAAATAAAAATGGTTGATATTTTGGAAAAACACTCACAAATCCATCTTTGCATTTGAATGAGCTATAAATAAGTGTTGACAGAATCGCTAGGTTTTTACCTAAAAATCTGTCTTTCACCTCATCTCTATTCTCTTATTTTAAAGGTTTTACATACTATGTTGTTGAATGTCCAATTAAGCATATGCCTTGAGAAAGAAAATATAAGGAGTTGAATGTTCTTTTTAACACCTTTCGTACCGCATAGAAATCTCTAAGACATACGCCAGGGACCGCACGTTTTTGGGCAAACTGCACGTTATTTAAATCATCTTAACTATAGTGAAAAACGAGAAAACGCATGAGCGGTCCTTAAGGTGTTAAAGAGCAATAGAGATGAGATGTTGGCAAGAAGGGGCAGTTTGTTCCTGCCAGGAAATGCAGATTCTAGCATTAACATGTGGATTCAGAGCCCTGGAAATCGTCTCAGCTTCATAATGCCAGAAATGCCTGTGTAAATACATATAATCAGACCCACAGTGCATGTACACACACCCAATACATACATGTACATATAACATCTATATCGTGTATTTGTTTGTTTATTTTACTTCCTCTTTCCTTTCTTTTTTTTTGGTTTTGAGTAAGTTTATTTTTCTGATGCAATACCAAAGGAATAAAATAATTTTTAAAAATTTTTTTAGATATTTTTTATTATTTTTTAATTCAGCATATTATGGGGGTACAAAATTTAAGGTTTCAAATAATGCCCTTGCCCCCCCTCCCCCCACAAGTCTGAGCTTCGAGCGTGACCATCCCTCAGACGGTGCACGCCATACCAGCCTGAACATGCCCCATCTCGTCTGATCTCGGTTCTTTCCTTTCTTAAAGCTTGTTTTCTCTTTTTCCCTCCGCAGGCCCCCATTTTGCCGAGTATTTGCACTGGGACGTCACAGAGGAGTGTGAAGTACGGCTCGTCTGTAAGGTGAGAAGCTCGGTTCCTGCCTTTCAGGGGAGCGGCTGGGTCAGACCCCGGCTGAGGGCGGAACCGGTAGGTGCAGAGGGGCCGAGCGACTGCTGGGTCTCGTGGACTGTGTAGTTTAGGATAACAGGAACCTCAATCATAACCAGAAGAAAATCTGTTGAAAATGTCTCACATGCACAGGAGGAGAATCGGGGAGGGTTGGCTCTCAGGAGGTGAGAGTCAGGCTGTGCCATGTGCTGTCAAGGAGCATCCTGTGGTCTTTCCTGGATATTTATTTACGTACAATTTCGGTGCCCATATTTTAAAGAGCGGTGGAGAGAAGTTGAGGGAGTTCAGAGAAGAGACAGATGAGCTATTTAAGGGGATAAGAACTCCCACCTGCAAGACAAACCCATTAGCTGAGGATATTTGTTTTGGAAAACAGCAGGTGAAGGCCAGTGGGAACCCTTTTATTTAGCACACAGAGACCGACGATGCAAAACGCCTTTGAAGAAGAGGGTAGAGGAAGTAGTTGCAGTCAGGAGTCGGTAGGAAATTGGATCGGCGCAGAAGATGGACACCAACTTTGAATGTCAGGACGGCGGAGCTCCTCTGCTGGAGTCGTGTGGCAGCTTCAGTCCATTCTAGAAGTTTTCAAGAGGTGGTTCTGACTTTGGAAGGAGGATCCTGCTTTTGGGGCCAATGAGACACCCCCCACACACCCGCATCTGTGCCCCAAGCATTTATGGAGAGTGACTTCTCTGTGCCCGGCAGGCTGCCGCGCCCCGGGGGACTAGTGTTAGTAAAACAGACAAAATCCCGCGTTACAAAGATTATGTTCTGGTGTCGTCAATAATTATGCCAGTTCCCGCACAGGACGTGGAAATTCTAGAAGATGTTGTACCACTCCACTAGCAGAACTCATCATGCTTTGTGATCACTTGTGATTTTTTTGTCATTGAAGTCACTTTTGTGATGTAGACGCAGAATTATCTTCTCCTATAACCCAATGCCACCCACACGCTCCATTATACGGAATCAGAATTCCTTCTCCTCCCTAAGACTCACACCTCAGAGCGTGCGAACTGCAATGCGCATCCAGCCCTGGAATTCTGAAAAGCTTCGTGTCTAATGCAAGCTACTGCCAGTGACTGAATTGTGAGGAATTTCAGTGCAGGGAGGTCCTTATCCCCAGGGGGCTGTTCTGGGGAAGGTTTCAACTCCTCTCTGTCCACGTACCTGAAACGTCATATTGCCAAAAAAGCAGCCGCTAGACAGTTCTACAGATCTCTAAGGATATTCTATATTATTTGCAAATCCCAAAACACATTGCTTATGGCTTGTCTTTATTAGCGACACTTCATATAAACAAAAAGATCTTTACGCCTCTAATTTCATAGAATGAGAATCGGTCGCCTTTCTCTGTGCACCTACCAGGGCTTAATTATTTTAGATGCTGGGATTTAGAAATGTATTTGCCCTTATTGGAAGTGACAGATTTTCCATGAGCCTCTGTCTGACACATAGTAAAAATTGATTTTTTTTTTTTTTTTAGGTCTGTGATTTGAAATCCTAATCGACTTTTTTTTTTTTTTTCTTACGAGCCAGGGGGATTCACATACTAAACTTTAGATTTCCGTCTCACAGGTTGCAAACACCAAGAGAGAAACAGTTTTCAAATGGCTCAAGGACGATGTTCTCTACGAAACGGACACAGCGCCTGACTTGGAGAAGGGCGTCTGTGAACTCCTCATACCAAAGGTATCACGTACGGAGTAAAACAAGTCAGAAGCCAAGCCAAAAAAAAAAAAAAATAGTGCTTTTGAATAACTTGTAAATAAACTTTGCATTCTTCTAATTTGCATCCTGAATTTCCAGGATTTGCAAAGATGTTGCATTAGCATCTGTCACATTTTATGTTGGATTTTACGTCAATGTGGGATGATGTGTTTTGTCTGTAGCTGTCAAAGAAGGACCATGGTGAATACAAGGCCACCTTGAAGGACGAGAGAGGCCAGGATGCTTCTATCCTCGAAATCGCTGGCAAAGGTAACAAACAGGACATCTTTGAGCTGCTGAAGAGAAATTCATTTTGCTGATGGGATGGGATACTTTCATCCGTGTCCTTAGCCGGAGAGCACATTGTTTCTTTAGCTGTAACACTGTAGAGGAAACTGTATTTGCTCTTTAGTTGCATTCAAAGCCTTTCCAGTGTTTTAGAAAAATGTTATGTATGATATTATTTTGGGCCAATATGAAATGTCATTTCAGCCCATCATCTAAAGCCAAGTTTTATCCCATTACTAATGCGGTTAAACTGATTGACACACTGTTGCAGTGATTTGATTAAATGTATAGCTGGATTTATGAAATGTTCTTGTTCCTTGTTTCAAAAAGTGAATAGGTGAGAAGGATTTATCGTACACATCAGCCTTTTATGTATAAGTACTGCCTTTTTGACACGATCCATTTTTCAGAGGAACATCACAATTTCCTGTATCAATTCAATTAAATGCTGAAAATGCTGCTTTCTGTTAAAATCATACACCCTAATGGCAACTTTCTCCCTTCTCCTTTTTAGTGTATGAGGATATCATTTTGGCAATGAGTAGAGTCTGCGGTAAGTAAACGCCTTCTGATTTTCAAGTCATTTTGGGTGCTCACATCGCTATTTCCTGAGATGGGCATTCACCGCTGCAAAGGAACCACAGTGCACGTCCCATGACGGGCCCTGGGCTACAAGGCAGGACAGTTACCTGCTCCTGCTGCCTGGTGACACTTTTTCTTAACGAACTTTCCAGTGTCATGTTTAGAGTCTGTGTTTTGCTTTAAGAAGCCCCATGTGGACTCCTGTCCACGTAGCCTCAGGTTAACTCGGATGCCAGCTTTGTGCATGGTTGCCGTCCGCGTGGATAGCAACAATGAATCGTTTAGCCTCTCACTTTGTGTCTTATGTGTTAAACCGTGTTAGCTTTGCAAACGGATTCTCCCTCCGCATTGGCCCTTCCGTGGAAACTATGAGAACGAAGATATCAGCTATTAATTCTGTAACAATAGCTGATAGTTGCATAGAGCTTTATGCTAATCATTATACAATTTTAATCACTGTGGGCTCTCTGGAGTTTACCTGATTTATACCTTCAGAGCACGTAGCTAAATCCCGGGCAGTCAGGTGGTTTAACTGCAGCCAGGAGAGTCAGACCCTGACCAGAAGCAAACACATCATCTGTCTGTCCCAAGCTACACTCTTGTCTCGACAGTTTCTCTGGCATTCTTGTGAAAACCATTTTATGTTGACTTTTCATTGCTTTCGCAGAATATCTCCATAAGGTGAACTTTATTTCTTTCTGCTTTTTGCTTTGTTGAAATGGCACGTTTTATATGAGTTTTACTCTCGGTGATGATTAATGGGCCAAATACCACTTCACGGATGAGCCGGCCACTGTAGGAAGCTAAATGAAGCCCTTTTAAAAAGTGACTTCACTCCTTTTTGGAGAAATATTTATTTATTGTTAATTGGCAGGAAAATAACTGGGTATGTTTTACAAGGTGCAATGCGGTGTTTCGGTCTACGTGAACATCGTAGAAAGATTCCATCAAGCCAAGTAACGTATCCATCACCTCACCTATTTTTTTTTTTAATGGTGAGAACTTTAAAACTCTATTCTTTTAGCAATTTTGAAATATGCAATACGTTAGTGTTGACTGTGGTCATCACACAGTGCAGTGGACCTCACATGGATTCCTCCCGTGAGGCGGGGCTCACTTCCACCAACATCTCCCCTCCCCCCTCCCCTCCCTCTCCCCAGCCCCTGGCACCCCCCCCCCCCCCGCTGCTCTCTGTCTCTGTGAGTTTGACTTTTGTAGATCCTGCATATAAGTGAGATCATGCAGGGTTTGTCCCAGTTCAGCTGTCAGCCCGAAAGGAAGAAGCTGAGGCAAGATTAATATGAGAGCGTTTATTCGGGCCAAGCTGATGGCTTGCAACCTGGGAGCAGAGACTCAGGTTGCCCTGAGCATGCACTCCTGTTAGCAGACGTTGCAAGTGGATTTGTAACGGCGAAAGGAGGAGGGCAGGGGGGTGTCAGGAATTCTCGCTGGCTTACAGAAGTAACATTGATTAGTTATTGGCTATACATCGTTAAGCCCCAGCGTGTGGCATTGGCAGGTTAATTTACAGCTACGAGTGGGCAAAGGGAAGCAGCTTCAGGAGGTGAATATATTGCTCTAAGCGGGCAGTGGGATGTGATCGGGGTCTTGTTTTAATGTCTCTCTGGGCTGATCATTGGAAAGGGCTCACGTTCCTCAAATGAAAGTTCTTTTCTGTCCTCGTTTCCTCCTCTTGACCAAAAGTCTTCCTTCTTGAAAGCATCGATGATCAAAATGTGAGAGTCAGGTGTCAGCGGGTAAAAGCTCACTTCTGGGTCACCTGTCAAAGTCCTTCAGCTGTAGCTATTGCTGCTGCTCATAGAATGAGCAGAAAATCATCATCACATCTTCAGAGAATCATAAATTCAGTTTCTCAGAAGTAGAACAATGAGCGATATATGGGAGAGATAGAAGGCATATAAGGATTATCACTAAAAGGAAAATTTATACACCAGTTTTAGGCATCTCCATTAACTGCATTTAACAAAATGCACGGAGAGCTCTTCATTTATTTGATTTCTTTAATTTACTTTTTATGGTGCAAATATACGCAACATGAGCTTTACTCTCTTAACCATTTTCAAGTGTGCAATTCCGAGGAATTGAATATATTCACCTTGCTGTGCAACCATCTCCACCATCTGTCTCCAGAACTCTTTTCATCTTGTCAAACTAAAACTCTGTATCCATTAAACACTCACTCCCCATCCCCCCTCCCTCTAGCCCCTGGCAACCTCGTTTTATTTTCTGTTCTTGTGAATTCGAATACTCTAGGTGCCTCATCGAAGTGGAAGCATGTAGCATTTGTACTTTTGTGCCTGGCCTATTCCACGTAGCATGATGTCCTCAAGGATCATCTGTTGTGTAGCATGTGCTAGAATTTCCTTCCATGTTGAGGCTGAGTAATATTCTATGGCAGGTAAACGGCACATTTTATTCATGCATTTGTCTGAGGAAGGACACGTGGGTTGCTTCCACGGGTTTAGCTATCCTGAATTCTGCTGCTATGAATATGGCTATACAGATATCTCTTTAAGACCTTGCTTTCAGTTCTTTTGGATATATACCCAGAAATATTAATAGAATTGCTGCATCATATGGTAATTTTATATGGTAATTCTATTTTTAAGTTTTTGGGGAACTGCCATACTGTTTCCTACAACAGCTGCAGCATTTTGCATTCCTACCAACAGAGCACGAGGTTTCGGTTTCCCCCTGCCCTCGCCAACACTTGTCATCTTCTGTTTTTTGACGGTAGCCATCCTTAAGGGCATGAGGGGATGTCTCACTATAGTTTTGATTTGAGTTTCTCTAATGATTAGGGATGTTGAGCATCTTTTCACGTGCTATTGACTATTGTCCATCTTCTTTGGAGAAATGTCTCTCCATGTCCTTTGCCCATTTTAGAATCAGGTTACTTTTTTGTCGTTGAGTTTTAGGTGTTCTCTTTATATCCTGGATATTAATCCCCTATGAGATATATGATTTGCAAATATTTTCTCCCATTCTGTGGGTTGCCTTTATGTTTGTAGAGTCTTAGAATAGCGTACATAGAATATTTACATGATAATTTGTGTCACAGAGAAGTTGCATAATTTATTCCAGCTCATTCAGTTGCCCTAGTAAGCAGAATAGACATATTAACCTAAATCTGCTAGATCACGAGCCCGGCATTGCTTCTGAAATCCTGCAGATGGTCTCTTCGCTATGGGATATTTATCATCTCTAAGACTTTACTCACCCAATTCTTTAACGTTGGTCATCTTTCAATTTTATGAAAATATCTGAAGTGTTCTATAAAGGAGACCAAGCTTAAGGAATACACCTTCCTACTTAATATTTATAGAATTCTAAAGTATCTAATGAAATAAGTTAAAAAACCAGCTGGCGAAACAGAAACATGAATGGCAGAATTCTCTTTTGGCGTGGCATATTGTGTGGATTAAATATCTATCTGGTTAAATTTTGTATAATAAAGACATAAGCACTGCTTAAGCCTTCAGAAGTCTGTCTTAATAACAATGCAGTTGATATAAGTCCAGAATTAAGAACACAACCTGCGGGTTAACATTTGGCCTGGTCAGTATCATTGTTGGAACTCAGGCATCTGTAATCCACTTACCTGGGACACACATCCTGTGGCCCTTTCTTCTCTGTGAGTGGCAAAGTTAATTCCCATGGATTCTGTGGCTGTAAAGAGGTGTCTGCGTCTGTGGGGTGTATCCTAACCTGGATGCAGACCGGTACGTAGGGAACCTGCCGGGCCAGGTCCTTGCACCTGAGTGGAGACGACATTGTCTAGAGCTGCTCTTGCTCTGCTCAGCCCAGGGTCTCACTGCATTCCCTGCCCCATCCTCTGGGCTTTCTTGGAAACTTCCTGGGCTCACAATTGCTTATGGATTCCAAACGTAGTCTGAGAGATGATTCTGAACTTGCCTCTCTCTCTCTTGTTTATTTCAGCATATTACGGGGGTTGAAATGTTTAGGTTCCATACATTGCCTTTCCCCCACCCGAGTGAGAACTACAAGCATGTCCATCCCCCAGATGGTGCACACCACACCCATGAGATGTGACTATACCCATCCCCTCCTCCCCACCTCCACCTGCCCACACCTGATGAATGTTATTACTATGCGTGCACTTAAGTGTTGATCAGTTAGCACCAATTTGCCACTCTTTGACCCTCTTTAAAACGACTCCATCTCCATCTTTCTGTGCTCGAGGTCGTCTGGCTCGCTCCCCTCTCTGGCTTTGTGCAGGGAGAGCTTCGGGGTCACTTCCTCTTCAATAGATGCGGTGAAACTTCAGGGAGAAACAAAGAGGAGGGAGGGGTCTCCAAACATCATTTTCTTTTCCTTCAATTATGGTCCTAATTTCTAGCAAATCAGAGTGTTTTCAGCACCCCTGTGTTTCAGTTTACAATTCTCTCCATTTCCTCATCTCTTGTTCTCCTCCTGCCCGGCAAGGGCGTGTGCTGCTGGGACAGGTAAGCCCACGTCACGCCCTTCCCTGCACCCCCCGGGAGCCTGCAGCCGGGAGCCCACCCCCGTCTGTCCTCTTCTCCTCTTGCTCAGCTTGCACAGAGGGGGTTTCTACTTATTTACTTTTTGGGTGATGCTCTTTCTTACCCCACGTGCATTTAAGAATAAAAGGAAAACAAAGAACATCACCATCATGGCCATTTTAATTTCAGTTTCTATTTATGTAGTTGGAGTCATAAATAATTTGTTTGTTGTTTTTCCCCACACACATTTTATAATAATTCTCTTTGTTTTCTATAGATTTTATATCTATTTTTTCTAATAATGGCACACTATGGAATTCATGGAATCACAGTACCATGGCTTTAAACTTTTCTTTGTTGGAATATTAACACTTTTTCAGTATAAATAACTGCACGATGCACGTATGTGGGCAAGGAGAGGATTTTTCAATATTTAGGAATATTTCGTTTGGGTGAATTCCTAGAAGTACGATTACTATGTAGAATACTATGAACAGTTTTAAGATTCATAATATAAATTTCAGGTTGCTTACCAAAATTAAGAAATGCTGTGCAAAAAGCCTCTTTGCCATAACATCCTCACCAACAGTTTGTAATCATGTTATTTCCCTTTATCTTTGCTATTATATAGTATAATTTTCCAGGGAAGGAAACACCATAAGTTCATGTTAATTCTCTAAGGTGGCATATCTAATAACAATCTCTACTTCAAACTCAGAGCTGTTGCCAGAATATAATGATATGCTACTTCTTAAACTTCTCCTTTTCTGACTCCCACCCCAGACCATCTACCCCAGTCAAATCAGTATAAATTTGTATACCAAACACACTACGTGCTTTCTCAGTTCTCATATTTTTCTTATTGCCTATGGTTTCTGCCCTCTTTCCTCTGACCCAACTTTCACTCGTCTTAGATGACCAACCCTGGTCATACCATCTCCTTGCCCCCTACCTAGAACATTTCTGCTAACTCCTAATCTCCCTTTTGCTGATTTTCTTCAATGCTTGAGACCTGGAGCAATTCATGTAGCTTTCGCATCATTGCATTGTTACTTATACTACTTTGTCTCCTATTAAGGCAAACTGATAAGGGGCAGATC